>MU911963.1:0-12565 GCA_036418165.1 Cooperia oncophora | reverse complement strand
AGTTTCTCTCCTTGTTGAAGTTTGAGCAATTGTAGTGAAGTACAGAGTCTACCTCATATTTGATTACCGAGCTCAAAAAGTCGTTCCTAATGCTGAGTATAAGCTACTGTTCTGCTTGGCTCCAAGTGAAGGAGGGTTTGTTATATTCATTAAAGTCATGCTTTCATATCACTGGTACTCAGTTTATCTGAAATTGTGAGCTTCTCGTGTAGAATTTGGAGAAGGATATCATAAAGTTCGGAGAAGGGCATTGGAGAAGAACATCACGAAGTATTTTCAGGAACACTTTTTCAGGCTGGTCAATTGAAGCATCCCAGTACTCGTCAATACCATTATAGTAATTCCTTGAATGAAAAGAAATGTAACAGGGCGCAGTTCGGCGACGGGGAGGGGGGTATTTTGCACTTCTGTTACTTCCCGACCTATCTAGACAGCCTCTTCCCGAGTTGGCAAGTTTACCATGATGACTTGACGACCTTGCTTCAGCTTCACAAGAGTTCACAGGTCTCGCCAGAGTGACACTTGTAAACCGGCACAGGAAAGGAAAGGAATAGGGAAGCAGTGATAGTAAAAAGTGCCCCCCCCCCCCGTCGGTTGAACTGCGCCATGTAAGAGTTGGCGCGTTTCGAGCAATTGCACTTTAACAGAAGCGTAAGGTTGTTAGCGCGTGCCTGGAAGCTGAGGGGGGGGTGGTGTGGTAGGTTAGTGATAAGCGGCAAGCTTATCGCGCGGTTCGGGGCTCAGATCCTGGAACGGCTGCCGCCTAGGCCATCTAAAGAATTCTCAGGTTCACGGCACGGTCAATTTGGTATCAGACCCGTTTGGGAGGATAAAAACGTTTACTAGTACATCGGCCGACCCTTGAAAATCATTGTCTAGGCCCCATGGCATTCAATAAGCCGTTACGATTGTGAGCTAGAGTAGAATGCATGCCGCATACCGAAAAATCAATAAACAGCACCGTGACAGCTTACCGTCAGAATAAAGTTTCAACGAGCATTCGTTTCAAAATGCTAATTGTAAGGCGACAAAGCGATCAAAACTTTCAGAAATCTGGCGATACCGGCGAGATAAAGGAGCTGTGCCGTTCACACTGTGCCACGCTGGTGAAAACCACTAAGTTCCGTGCCAAAATAATGCGTCGGACTTAATCTGTTGACTGCAGTCATTGCAAACTTCCAAAAAAAAATGTGAAGGCTTGTTTTTGGAAAGCAAGAGAGGCAAAACTGAGATGGGATAGCGATGGACGTGTCTTGATTTTACTGTCAAGGTCAAGGCTGATTCAATAGAAGAGTGATTGATATTCTTGGTATGACCGTCATTTATAAATGTAATTTCTCCTGCAAGAAGTTATGTCAACGAGCAGCCAATTTGCAACGTTAGCACAACGGCCCAGGATGCATTGCAGACAGTGAAGTACCACTTACAGGTTTTCCGTCCAAAACTTTTCTGTTAACATCAGCACTGCCCTCTGTGAAAAGAGACATTATAGTTTCAAGCTGAACGCTAATTTTACAAAGACGCTCCTCTGGAAAGTGTTCCTGAGAAAGCCCTCTCCTCCTGAACCGTGAAGAGATGATCCGGTTTTTCGCTTATTAGTCTCTAGGAAATAGGATGAGAGAGACGACGAGCGGTGTAATGTAGTCTCATACTGCTGTGATCAAAGTAATGCGACGTTTCTTCCAATTTGATCACAATTGGTCTTCTGCGGAAATATCAAATCAAAAACCTTTTTTCTTAGGTTGCTAACGCAGTCCTTCACGTCTGTCCGGAACTTCTCATTATTTTCATTACTTTCATTTCACGGTTATACATACACACGCATGAGTTTCTGGAAAAACCGATAGTGAACTCGACAAATTTCGCTACGTCTACTTCTACTGAGCAAAGACGCGTTTAATTCCATCTATGGGAGGAAACTTCAGCACCACTTATTTCATTTTACTGAGGACAGATTCAGCTGTAAACTTGTCTCCACGGGTAGTTTCGACCTCCTTAATACGAATATCACCTAGGCTTGGCCCGGAACCGCCTGGCGCCTGCACTACAAGCGCCCGCGGCAAAACACACTTAATCATCTAGTTTGCTGAAAAGTTGTCTCCAGGCATGATTCGGCTTCCTGAACCGGACAGAGCGAGACAAAGCGGCACCTGTAGTGAACTCGCTCGCCTATACAGCTCGACTAAGCTGGCCACGAGGTGACGAGGGAGTTCAGTGGTACTTGATCCTCTCGCACCTCTTGGGGAAATAGATTGCAGATATTGGTTGTTGCGATTGCGATATTGCGTACAGTGCTGCTTAGAATGCTTCAAACAGTTCAGTGGTGGAGTATTTAGGATACTGAGTGGATAGACGACGTCTGACGATACTGGTTCTTGGGAGCAGCAACAAGTAATGTCCTAGGGTGTCTTGGAGCCAGCATATATCGTGTTTCAGCGCGATCAGGTGGTCAAGTTGATCACATTGTGTTTGCTCCTATACGGTACGGTGAGCCCGCCTTTCCTATCGCAGGCTCAGCCCTAGCAGAGAAAATGGCTTCAAGGGTAAGGTGCAGATGAGTAGAAGTAAACCGCGCTGTCATGAGTACCCGCACCTATCTTTCATGGTTAACTCCGTCGGCACCTCATGCGGATGTGATATTCGCTCGGTCGGTCAGGCAACCCCTGGAGACAAGCTCTCTGCGAGTTTGGTGGTTTAGTGTCTTTTGGCGCGGGCATCAGGCAGTCTCGATCTGAGCGGATGTGATATTTGTGTTCAGGAGTTCAAACTATACCTGGTTACATTACAAGATTTTATAAAATACGATAATGTGGGGTATTTTGGTGAGCGGTCTGTGGCGAAGGTGCCTTGCGGATGCAATATTTTTCGTTCTGAAGGTTCAACTTCCAGCCTAGTCTGCTCACGGAGGAAAAAAATCGGTTGAAAACTGGCTTGATTGCCTAATATTGGGGCAGTAAAGGTGTACAGATCCCTTTCTCTTCGTGCTCTTTCACAAATACTCGCCTTACCCATAACACATTTTTTCAACAACATGATAAGGACAAAGGTTGTGCCTGCAAGTTTTGCATTCGCTCACACCATTCTACTCTACAAAGCTGGAGACCCATCTAACATCGCTAATTACAGGCCAATATCGCTGCTGTCGACGCTGTATAAGGTGCTGACAAGAATATTTACAGACCGTTTGACAGCCACAATTGAGGAAAAGTCAATTCTACCACCGGAGCAGGCTGGTTTCCGCAAGCACTTCTCGACCATAGATCATATTCACACTATTAATATGATTACCGAGAAATGTCACGAGTTCAATATAGAGCTATGTGCCGTTTTCGTCGATTTTCAAGAAGGCCTTCGATAGCGTGGAACTTCCAATGATATGGAAAGCGTTGGAGTATTTTGGTGTGGAGGAGAACTTGATAATGGCCATACAACTGCTGTATGCACACAGTACCGCTGCCGTCAGAATAGCGAACCAACTAGCAGAGTTCAATCTGCAGCGGGGTGTAAGACAAGGAGACTCAATGTCTCCAGTTCTCTTCACATTAGTTCTCCAGTACGCGCTGAATCTGATAGATTGGCAGGGCAAAGGACTGAAACTAGGGAACAAAACCCTCTCGTACCTAGCTTATGCTGATGATATTGTCCTTCTCGCTCATAGTTGTGAAGATATTGGAATAATGGCAAAAATGTTGGCCGATGCTGCGGAGAAAGTGGGACTCACTATTAATTTTATGAAGACGAAATGGATGAGATTGAGTAAAGCCGATCTAGGAGATATCGACGGTCCCTTATACGTGCAGGAAAATGAAATCGAACGAGTCGACCATTTCAGTTATCTCGGTCAAAGGATAACGTTCCCGCGAAATCCTAAGGATGTGATCCATAGTCGTATTCAAGCAGCTCGTGCCTCATACTTCAAGAACCGACTGTTCCTTCGACAACCTCGAGTGGAAATGAGTTTGAAACGAAAACTTATCAATATGTGTATCCTACCAACAGTGTTATATGGTTGCGAAACATGGGTATGGACAAAGGAAGTGGCGATGTGCCTCAGAACAGCACAAAGACGTTTAGAAAGAGCCATACTTGGAGCTAGGCTTTCGGACAAAATCTCATCCAAAATCCTACGCAGAAGGACATCGCTGAAAGATTGGGTGGTTTCGGCACTACAAAGAAAATGGTCCTACGCTGCGCGTCTCTCAAGAAGGTCCCTCTCAAGACTCTTGGGCTCGAGTGGCAACTGACTGGATACCACAAGGAAAAAGAGGTCTCGGACGTCCCAGAACAAGATGGCTGGACGACTTCGCTCGTTATACTGGAGCAAGGACCAGAGACATGACTAGAAGATGGACGACATTATTCACCGCTGCCGGTTCCTCGAGAATCTTCGCACAAATGATCAAAAACACTCTATTTGTGTCTGTGCGATAAAGAATAAAGTATAGTATAGTATAGTATAAAGGTGTACAGAGCAGAGATTTTTACTGCACAGTTGTTATTAATGCTTGGGAGGCTGTCAAAGACCAAGTGTTTCCAGGAAAAATTTGGCCCGCGCAACAAATGACACCAAGAAAGGGAAATAGTTACGGAAATTGTTGCTTTTTGGAGGCAGGCTGTACGCTCACCTCTGAGGGTTGTTCTTGTCTTATGTCCGCAGGAACAGTAGTATGCCATCATTCCCGCGCAGAGTGCACGAAAAGGACTGTAGGGTGGTGGTGCGTGTGTACTGCCTCCGTACCCCTCCTACGCATTTCTCATGGCGCAGCACGTACGTCGACACCAAGGTTTAGCAACGAAAAACACTCTCAGCCATAGAGAACAACCAGAAACGAGAGGGTTTAGATAAACGGCACACTCGGCAATAGTCGGGCGTATGGCAGATCATGCGGCAGCGTGGGCTAATGCCGTTTGGACTCCAGAAATTTCGGCACCGAGCCCATTTTTAAATTGCCTAAGTCACCAAATCCGCTAAAAACTTGTATATAGGGGTAGTTTAACATCCTGATTAAAAATATGAAATTTAATCTTGTCGCTGGCGCCAAGAGAGGACACTACGATTACCTCCTAGGCTCAGCCTTACAAGGAAAGGATGGTTGGTCGAAGTGGCCATTTCGAGACAAGGTGCATACACACTGATGCGTCTTCGGACGCTGATTTCAAATCTGCTTTCCATATCTGCTAAACGATTCTCTGAGAAGAGATATGCAGGAGGTTGTTGTACGGAGCACAATTGAGCTTGGTAACACAAATGAGACGTGAGTCGTCACACGAAGTGCATCGGTGGCCTAGTGGGTAGTGTGCCGCGCTCAAGTATGCGAGGTGAGAGGTTCGAATCCCTCCATGAATCGCCATTTTGCATTTTCTCAAAAATGCCTCCTGCACATCCGGAAAGCACTTCTGCGAGGCTAGGAGACCTGATTCTACCAAAAAATTTTATTTCTGATGTGATAGAGCCATTCTGGAACACTCCTAGTGGGACTCCTGATTGTTGGTTTCGGCGGCATTATTCGTTCCGTCGTGTTGTGAGGCCAAACTGATTCCAGATGGCATGGAAGCCAAAAGTGGATGTCGTGGTTGTTATCAGGACCGTCAGTAACCAACAAGGACTAAGATTTAGCGAGGAACCTCCACTGCTCACA
The DNA here is from genome assembly GCA_036418165.1 of Cooperia oncophora. Taxonomy (NCBI): domain Eukaryota; kingdom Metazoa; phylum Nematoda; class Chromadorea; order Rhabditida; family Trichostrongylidae; genus Cooperia; species Cooperia oncophora. The sequence goes on along the minus strand of MU911963.1, from coordinate 6,926 downwards.
GAGATTTGAATCGGCGATAGTGCCAGCAACCTTTAGGAATTGGCTGCCTATGGTTACCCCACTGTATCGAAAATAGGTCGAAATCTCAAATTTGGTTGAAAACTTGTCTCTAGGGCTAATTTGAGCCCCAGAGCACGAATATCACACTCGTTCGGCGTAAAAACGCTTGCCAAGGACGTTGCAGGTTCCTGCACACCCTGCCCCTCCAGAATGCGTACAAGACGTTTTCACGAAATATGACTGCAGTGTTGATTTCCAGGGCACTGAAGCACCTCTAGTTTCAGATTCCAGCCAATTTGGGCAATTTGGAGCACCTCATATACATGCTGGAAATGGGTGTGACCTGGTCAAAAATCCTGCATAACTTTGTCCAGGAATCGTTTAGCAGATATGGAGGGCAGATTTGTAATCAGCGTCCAAGGGCCCATCGGGCAGTATACGTCTCATTTCGAATGGCCACTTCGACCAACCATCCTTTCCTTGTTAGCAGAGGCCGATAATCGTAGTGTCATCCATCAGCGCCAGCGACAACAGTGAATGTCATATTCTAAATTTGGATGTTAAACTACCTCTATAGTCAAGTTTTTGGCGGATTTGGTGACTTAGGCAATTTAAAAATGAGCTCGGTGCCGAAATTTCTGGAGTCCGAACGGCATTAGCCGGCAGCGTGGGTGGAGCACAGAAAAGCAGCCGGATACCACTATTTCCCACCCCGTTCCTGTGCATTCATCCTTAGAGAATAAAAACTCACTCCAGCTGCGGACCCGTTCTCCCCTTATAGGCAACGATCACAATTCGCAGAGGTGAGTGTGCAGTTTGTCTTCAAGTTAATGAGATTTTTTAAACACATGAAGCTTGCACTCGAAGATTATGTCGAAATAAGGTGACTTGCTTATTGAAGGTTGACTCACCAACAGAATGACCGAGACGAGAAAGCACTGTCTCCTATATGCCATTAATAAAATCGAGAAAAGGCAGTTCCCGGACAACCGCATATTATTATTGAGCAAATTCATTGGTAATGACTTTTTCCTTACTCGCAGTTTTACGTTGAAGATAAATAGTTTCGCCACTAACCATGAGCTCCATACCACTTGGTGGAGAACTTCTCGCGTAATAAAGAAGCATTCTTGATGACTTTCTCAATTTTTAGGTGGAGTGTCAATCTGATGAAAGAACTTTTTGACACCCTCACCTTCAAGCGTTTGAGCAGAAAGCCGAAGCCGCAAGACCTCTACACCGAAAAACAGCGTTTTTAACCGTTTTTGGTTATCATCGTAGTCATTCAGAGAGCTCGACAAGCGGAGCGCTGTATAAACTGCAACAGACAAACATCGCACCTTCGGTTCTAATGAATGCTTGCGGAATCAGGTCAATTGAAGACAGCGCCCGCGATCGCCTCTCTGGGTTGTAGAGCTTATAAAAATTACATCACGCTGTAAATGCAATACTGATGTAGAAAAAAGTAAAAGCGTTAAATGCACTAAAAAGATCTCATGTGGGAATTGGAAATGGAAGAGTTAATTGAAGTTTGGGCAAGTTCTCTGTGAGTTGTCGTGCTTTTGAGCCGCGAAAAAGGGGTATCTGCTTTAAGGGTGCGTTTATACTTTGCAGCGTAGCTAGCGCTCCAGCGTACGCCAGCGGCAGAGAGGATGCATATCGATCTAGCGTTCCCAGCGTCACCAGCGTAACGCTAGCGTACGCTAGCGTACGCCAGCGTTTCTCCAGCGTTTCACCAGCGTTTTGCTAGCGTTTGCAGCGGCAGGGGAGTAGAGACTATGGGAGAGCTGGAGGGTACAAAACACATCGATTGCGCGTCTCTCACTCGCCCTCAGTCTCTACAATACACATCGATTCCGCGTCTCTGACGGCCACATAGTCTCTACAATACACATCGATTGCGCGTCTCTTACGGCCACATAGTCTCTACTCCCCTGCCGCTGCAAACGCCAGCAAAACGCTGGTGAAACGCTGGAGAAACGCTAGCGTACGCTAGCGTTACGCTGGTGACGCTGGGAACGCTAGATCGATATGCATCCTCTCCCCGGCACTGCCGCTGGCGTAGCGCTACGCTAAAGTATAAACGCAGCCTAACCAAAAGCTCCGCCATCTTGTACATTGAAGGACTTCTGCACCGTGGCTCATCACAGACGCCTTCTTTAATAGTAATTAGGAAAGCCATGAGAAATCAATAGGGGTCACGACGTGCTTCCACGCACTCTCTGAGCATCACCTTCACTTGATGGAAGAGGCTTAAAAAGTTAATTCATGCGCTTGCCCATCATCAGACTCAAAGTGCGTCGCTTGCGGAGCACATTTACGAGATAAAATTCTCAGCTCTCAATTGCTTGGACTGACGTGAGTTATATCTACAATAATAAGAACCAGGGTTCGTTGGCCATGTTGAGCTGCTTCTGCTTCCGCGTGATTTCGATTGCGGCAAAATTGCTGTCCAGATGAATGGCTCATTTTCTTCATCATGACACTCGCATGGCACATGGCAAAGCCCGCGATCATTCGCCATCACAGATAGCGGTTTGCATGTAATCGACAAGGTGCTGAGTAACTAGATAGTCAGTAACTCGATAAAAAAAACGAAAAAGAGAACATGCTAACTGCTTTAGATAGAGCCCCAGCTCGATCCCCGTTTGTAGTACCAAATCAACTCCATCTCCAGCACTACGTCCCCATCCGCACAGCTGATTCCCTCGATAAGAACTCTACGACCGTACAAGTGACGATTTTCATGCTTTTTCCGTCCTGCAGCTTCGTTTTTACTGAAAGGAGTCTGGGGCGGAGTCACTGGACCTATATTGCGCTATAATCCCCCTCCTTTACAGTTTTTTTTGCCGCGAAAACGGTACAGGATTGTTTGCAGCGAATCAAACTACCCTCCAGACGCCATATTTTCAACTTCTATACCTGATCGCGGACCATGCCTTTGATTCCCCAAAAATCAGCAAAGCGCAAGGGAATGCAAAGGACTGAGCTTCGTCGTCTTTGAGTTAGGGATGGGGCAAAAGTGGACTAAAGTGAGCAAGGGAAAGGCGACGAATGAGGGAGATACACCCGAAACGGGCATGGCTTACTTTGGATGTGAGGTGCTCGCCACAAAATTCCAGCTCCAGCTCGGTCCTGAGAAGGTTTGGAGATGTGTAAAAAAGCTTGGAGAAGTAAGAATCTGGCAAGAGCTTGCCCTATCTGTGGTGTGGTGATCTGTGGTGAGTGGGAAGCTGGCCCCCAAGCATGGGGTATTATTTCAAAAACTGTAGCGGACTCTGCAAAATGGACGTGCTCAAATCAAAAATTGGTTCCCTTGCCATAATAGGCACGAGGCCGCGAAAAGTGCGAGAACTCGAGCCAGCGGGTAGCCAACTGTTTTGTGAGAGGCACACCCAGAGTGGGTGGAGGGTGACCGAGGTGAGTAGCTCCAAAGTCAATAATTCGTGGATCGGTTGACATGAGCCGTTCGTGGACCATGTACAGTTTAGGAATCCGTTTTTCTTCTTATGTTAGTGGAGTAAGAATATGGTCTGTCTGCAGCTTTTAGCCTGAACAGCTTTCTATTGGTCACAGGACGCGCTGTGGCCACGCCTACTTCTGACTTCTCCTTCTTGTCAGCTCACTGACACTAGTCCTGAGAAAACCGGACTCGTTCGAGTCGGTTGTCAAGTGCTCAGCTTCCTTGACGTTCAGCCTGTGTCCAAAGTTCGCCAAAAGACTAAACTAATTGTACTTGAGTACTGCTCTGCATGATATTAGGTTGGTCGAAAAGTCCTGCGACACTTGTTTGAACTATTCTAGAAAAAGACCAAAAATCATTTTGAATGTTTTTATCTCTGATTAGTGGAGAATGTCTCCTGAGGTTTCTGAAAATGGGTATATCATGGCTCCGTGGAAGTTTTCAAAGCTTAAAAATACCTCAAAGATCGAGGTACTCCTCGACCTGTCCCATATTATGAGTTCCTGTAGGGCAACTCCCCCATAGTCGAGGAAGCTAACACTTACGTTGTCTTGAGGAAGGATATCGCTCGCCATAGCAGAGAGTTCCTTTTGCAGCAGCGCTTCCAGGCTGGACTTATTCAACTCGGAAGTAGGCAATGTATAGGTAGGCCACCAGCACAGAATGACGGCCCTTTACTCAAGTTCTTGAGGCGCAGCCGAACGTAACCACCAGTAAGTAGGCAACCTCTCTAGGCTCCACCTAACTGACAACTGCCATGCTTCTCCGCAGTCTCGGTTTTTGGAAAATTTTTATGAAGGATGCCCCATGCAGTTTGACCCCTGACAAGTCATTAACCGTATGACCCGGACTGGTTTTATCCTTGTACACATGGAGCAGAACTTTTCTGAGATACTTGTGTGTCTAGAGAGTGGTGGGATAGGTCCTTGGTAATCTGCACATGTATCCTCGCAGGATCTCTCGAACAGAAAAGTAGATTGCACAGCCAAAAGCACATGTGCATGGGAAAAGATTTCAGTAGGTTATTGGTGGGACTTCAAAGCGGTATCTCTGGATACTAGCATAACGGTAAGGACTACAGTCCTCTCTAACCGACCTCACAACATGGATGACGTCAAGCTTGAATTCTTCAAAAATACTCAATTTTTCTCTAGCGCTCGGCATTGCGAAGACCGCATGTTAAGATCAGGCCACACCAAAAGATCGTGGATCTCGATCTGAGAATGCGACCATACCCAGCTTATTCATCAAAGTTAGCAGTCTCTAACTACTACCATTTTTGATCCCTACCTCATCCTTAAGAAGGCAAAAATTCCGAAAATCGACGTCTACTCAAAAATGAGGTCCACCTCTTCTTCTTATCATAGTTGCCGTAGTTCTAGAAGAATGGAAATGAGAAGCTGTGCAAAAGAAGGGCACTAGTCCTAGTCCTTAGTGGTGATAACCTTGTCGATTGGAGATGTCTTTTTAGTGACTGAAATAAGAGCCGAAAAATGTGTCAGAGAGATTGTCGCAGACTTTTCGACCAACCTAATAACTCGATCCAACTCCAATCTCTTTTTTTTTCTGAGAAATCTGAACTGGTGTGTGATGTACTTCCAGAGCCGAGAGGGCCAAGCGAACCCCTTAAACGATTGACGATGTTTCAATGCTGCTCCAAGTGGACCTCTACGGTTTCAGCTTCTCAAATAAATACAAAAAGGTGGGGGTGTCAAAAATAATAGATTTCGTGGACTGGACACTCCACTTTACCGTTAGGTCAAGGGTGAGCCAATTTTAACAAGAAACAAACGAAAGATACGGAATATTTGGTAGAGTGCAAGGATGCGGACAGAAATATGTGGGGGGAAACTGGAACGCTAAGAACCCACTCAAAGTACTACACCTCAATAGAAAACACAGTGGAAAGGAAAATACTGGAGCCCTGGAAATAAACGGCTACTACCCGAAATAAATAACAGGGACGAACTATGTGACATTATGCAAGTCATCATGTGATCGTGTCACAAAGTATCCCATTATTTGAGGGTATGGTTAGGGTGGGTTCGGCTTTTTCGGGACAGCAGGGTAAGTGGATTGAGTGGGGGAGCAGTCCGTGTGAGTTGTATTTCTAAAGTAGGTATAGTGTCTAACTAAAACAAGCTAATAATTTCAGGCCTGAAGAAGGTGCTAGGCACCGAAATATTGCGAATAATTTATTTCGAAAAACTTTTGGGACTTGTGATGTCTTTTGAGTTTTTTGGAATAAACATTGTCTTGTTCACATTTTTACCATCCATTCAGATGAAATGAGACTCCGGGACAGCACAATAATCCGAAAACGGAAGATAGTGAATTTACGAACCTTTCCAAACAAAGTGTCACACTAACATGCACCAGCCTTACACCTTTCAGCGCCTCAGCATGGGAGTCGAATGCATGGCGCACACAGAAATGACCAGTCGATGGACAAACAATTTGATCGCTCCTTGCATTTAACAAGAACATGGGGGCTTGGAGACGTAGTAATTTGTCTAAACGAGTTTGCACAGAAGAGAATGAACTTTCATATGCCAGAAACCCGTCCTAGATATCTGAAAACTGTGGACTGCCGGTCTTTGGAAAAGAATGAATCTTTCGGAAAACAGAGATATTCTGAATTCCAATCATATTTTGGCTTCGCAAACAATGTGCATTGGAAAAGTGATGGTCGTTCAGAGCTTGGAAACCCCCATGCTGCATTTTCACTTCTCTGATCAGAAACTCAACAAAGAGTTATCTCAGATTTCTGAGGGAAAAATTCGGAAAAAGTTCAAAACAGCCATTGAAATTGTATTGGAAGCGATCACTCGTGGAATTTGCGCTTCATATTGCTGTTTTCTATTTAACAAATTTTGGGCTCATAAGAAAATTACAGTTTTGCAAAGAGGAGGGTGCCCTCCATTCAAAAAAGGTGCCCGAAAATAGTCTGCTGTCACATACGATAGGAACGTGGGGTCCTGAACCCCATTCTTATTGGTGGGCGCGGTGATAGTGGAACTATGAGCAGAGTTTCTGGCCAAGTAGAAGTCGTACTGAACCGTCCTGTCACCTTTCCTATGATATACTGCGTTTTCGGAATGGCCTTCAGTTTACGCACCGACTCACATAAATCTCTCCCATCGACTCGGAACAGTGTCTCTGCGGTGGTCTTTTGTTTAGTGACTAATAAAAACCAACTGAAGCCACCCATAAATCAGGTGGGCGCGGTGATAGTGGAACTATGAGCAGAGTTTCTGGCCAAGTAATCGCAATTAATCGATGCATAACAGCGCATTATATGATAGAAGTGCGAAAAGCAGGATTGTCTTCCGAATCCATTCATCCATTCATCTGCGTTAAATTCACGCAAACGACGCATAGCACCCAGCTCACAAGTCTTATAAGAAAAAACTCGCCTATAGTATGTGTTTAGTACACAATATAACGCCAATCGGACAAAACT
>MU911962.1:112260-136807 GCA_036418165.1 Cooperia oncophora | reverse complement strand
GAGGTTTCAAGAAGGGACAACGTGGAGATTTCTGAAGAGAGCGTTTTTTTCATTTCGTGAGGAATGTCTCTTTTGAGTCTAGAAAACACTCAAACGCCATATGGGCGTCATATCTGTGTTCAGGCAGCGAAACTATATTACTTTTGGGGGCAGAATTTTAGCCAAATGTGAGGTGCTGAATTGATTCTGAAAAAAACAGCAGCACTTGATCGAATGATGGTCACTAATAGTTCTTGGGTCATTCTCTTATCAATTGCTGCTTCAACTTTGGCTGGGTCACTCATCCGTTGGGGAATCTTCGAAGTTAGGAGTTCACTGGGAAGGTGGGGTGGGGGTCGCATTTGGAGAAATCATGACAGCAAAACTGTGGCAAGTTGAAGACGGGATAACGGTCAATAGTGGAGATGTAGCGGTGGCTCAAGGTATGAAAAGGTGGTGTCCGATCGGGAAAAAACCTCAACGTGGATTTTCTTGAGTAATGGACTTTTCCAAAAGATTTTCATGTCATTAGAAAAAAGAAATCTTCTTTTATTCCGCACCCTTTTGTTTTTCCTGAATCCTGTACTATCCGTTTCACCGTATCACTTGCGCTCCCGTTCATCATCGAGCTCCAGCGGTTCATCTCCATTCGTCCCCGCAACGTGCTAAAGTTGCCCGATGCGTTCTCTTGCTCGAAGGGCAACATCGTATGCCTTTCATAGCTTGGAATGAGTATAGCGTGAACGGTCGTCCAATGGTTTGCCTGACATCGCATAAACTCCAGTGGTGATGACTCCAGGTCAAGCGGCAGTTTCCGAAACGCATCACGTGTCTGGCCTACCTGATCTTCGGAGCCTTTCAAATGCATCTGCTTTTCTTATCTTCATTTGTCGACGCAGTGTAGAGCTCCGGATTCCTTCCATCTCACTTGATGTAGCGGGAAACTCCGAGCATCGCCCTTTCGATGGCGCGTTGAATAACGCCAACCGCATGCTCATCCTGCTTTCGTAGAGTCCAAGTCTCTGAGGCGCAAGTTAAAGCAGGAAGGATCCAGAATGGAAGAGGCGATGAAGCGGGATATTCCTTGTCTTCTTCTCTACTCGCACGACATCTCAGAAAGCTCCTGAAGCCGCTCGCTTCCACCTACTCAGCTCTGTGCTGGGTCAATCTTCGTATTGGTCTCCTGACCCACCTACACATAGCTAGAGCAGCACAGTGATGGTCGTTACGTTGAGTGAGGATGGGGCATCAAAAACCATTCTGTTTCTAATGGACATCGTCATCGTCAGATTCAAATGCGGACCAATTTTTCCACACCAGCACCAGTCGGAATCATCACCATTCGCTCCGCCTACTCGATATTCGGTGTTATCAAAACGATGTTGTCAGCAAAGCGGAGATTGCGTTAGGTTGTCCGGAAAGTTCTCAGCGTTTTGTGTTACTATTTTTGTACATTCATTGCTGATTAAAAACTCATTCTCCCTTGCGTCTCAGTAGTACATCCTGAAGAGAATTTTTGCGCTATCTGATGGTATAATTGCCGTTTCACCATTGCTTGATAAACCCCCTTTTCCCAAGACTTTTTGAAGCATGTCAAAAGAGCAACTTCGGACGATTTTTTCTTCGACTACAAATTGGGTCAATCCGCAGTCGAGACAGCTCGACAAATTAACCAGGTGTGGGGGCCCAATAGTGTTGGAGAAAGCACCGTGCGACAATGGTTCGACAAATTTCGTTCTGGAGATTTCAGCCTTGAAGAACCTCGTAGCGGTCGACCTAAAGCAATACCTGACGAGGATTTGAAGGCGTTTGTGGAGGCTGACCCATCCCAAACAGTTCGAGAGATTGCAGAAAAGCTAGGCGTTGGCAAATCCACTGTTGCAGATGGTCTGAAACGCATTGGGAAGGTGAAAAAACTCGACAATTGGGTGCCCCACAATTTGAGTGAGACATAACGGCACCTTGTACACTTGCGATATTTCAATGACCTTCGTTACCGTATGGATGCTATCGATCGTGATCGGAGGACTGAAAAACTGACGCATCTATCGTACTCCAAGCGGTATGGTGGCAGATGGACGTGGCTGTCAAAGAGATCAGAGTAGAAGTCGTGGATGACCTTCTCCATTGCCCTTCTGGATGCGGTGATTGTTCCGTCCGGATGTCGGAGTGGGCACCTTGTCCTAAAGTTGGCAAAATCGTGGCAGCGTCGCGGATGCATTTCCAGGTTCTGTTGCTTTTACCACTAGTGCTGCTCTTGTCTTCTTGAAGTCTGTTCAACGCTTCTATGCACACCTTCGTAAGCTCGGACGTCAGCTGGTACTTGCCTGCGGCTAATACATGAATTAGCTCGAGAGTTTCCAGAAAAAAACGCCTGCTGGTAATCATGACTCTCTAACTTCTTGGCGTAATCTTGAAGATGCCCAAAAAGGCGGTCGTATTTCTCGTTGATGGCGTCTATAGTGAAGTCCTCTCAGAGCCCAGTGAGAGAACTGAGATGATGGCAGTCTTGAGCTTTGCTACTTGATCTTTGCAGCTCTCTCTGCTCGCAGAACCTCACGCGAAAGAGACGGTGGTTCGATCCTATGTGAACATAGGGAAACAGCGACTTCGATAAGGCAAAACCTTCGAGTGAAAATGAAGTGATCAGTCTTGCCATCGAATTCGTCCACCATGGACTCCCATGTCCAGCGTAGAGAGTAGGGCTTCTGGAACTGCGAGTTACCATGGATGGTATGGGTCGACATGATAAACTCAGACAGCCTTTCACCCTGCTCATTCCACTCCTGTTTCGTGAGTTTCGATGTGAAGCTCTTTAGCCGATAGAATGCTTTAAGCTCATATTCGTCGTAACTCAATGTTGGCGCGCAGGCGACGAAAACCGTACAGGCGGTGTTGAACCACAATCGCAAACGTCCAATTCGGATCGTGAGATGTCCTTGCGAATCGACGCCCGTGGACGAGTGCGTGTTGGCACCCACACCGCCAACTCCGTTGCTGTTGCGGTCCCGACGACCAATTCTTCTCCAACTTCCTATACACCTTTTAGCAGGCGATGCTTTCTCGCCTCGATCAGTCCGACTACGTCGCTCCCGATCGTCCTAACCTGCATCATGAGACCTTCGATGAGGTTCGGATGCTAGCGTTCGCGCGTCGCAAGTTTAGATCGTCATCCTAGTACTGGGCAGCGGTTTACCGATGGTCCTAAAAGTCTTGCAGCCTTTCGCGAGCGGTCCCAAGCCCTCGCTGCCCTGTCGGTTGTTCTCTGAGGCTCAGGAGAGTGAGGCCCAGCTCCATTACTTTCCAGCATGCGAATTCGACAATGCGTAGCATGCTAGGCTCTAACGCGGTATTCTCCGTATTGGTTGGGTTGAAACCGTTTATTCCACCTCACATCGAGGCTGCGAACGGGATTTGTAGTGGACTACTCATGTATGGTCTCAGAAGGGCTGGAAACTCGCACTTACAAGGACGTTTTATCTTCAAACAGGAAAAATCCTCAACGGTAGTTTTTTCAAATGATGGAATTTCTTGGGAGCTTCTGGTGTTATTGTATTGTGTTGTGGTGGAAAAAGAATTCTCCTTTTTTTTGCAACGACTTTCGTTTTGTCCTGTATCACCCAAGTTAGGGCCACTGAATGCTGAACTCGTGCTCTCTAGGAGGTTTCATCGTTATTCTTGATTCGCAGCGGGAACACCCTAGTGAATGTTTCAGTACCTGAAAGCTTCTCAGAAATCACGAATCCCGTCTACAGCTTTGCAGAATGTTGTTTCTGACGGCTACCACCTTCCACGCGCCCCAGCGTCAATACTTTCCTCATCATTACGGACTGTCGGGGCGTATCAGCCAGTAGGAGTGCGCACACTGTTTGAAGCCCCTTTTCGTTGAAACGCGTATGCGACAAAAAGTGGTAGAAAACGAGTAATACGAAGGATATAATACAGTAATGTCACTTGCCCGCTTCAACAACTGGTGCAGAAAGACTTTGGCACCGCGGAAAACGCAGCCGCACTGACCCGCCCCGACAGTCCGTAATGATGAGGAGAGTATGTATGCAGCTGAAACAAGAAGGCATTCGAACTTACGTCGTTCTAGGTAGACAAATTAGCAAAGTAGTCGTGTAGAGGCGGGAGAAGTAGTACGAACACCATTTTTTATGGGCGGTCGTATCGACAACCTCTTTTTACGTATTAGCCGTATAGTTTTGGGAAAGTGCAGTGCAGTTTCGGGGAGAAACATCTAATAACAACCAACAATAGCGGTAAGGGTTTTGAAGAATTTCAGTAAAACCAATTTAGAGTAAAGAGCTAAAAAAGTACCATTGGTTTTACAAAAGATTGATCACAGAATGTTGATATCGATGATGAAGATATTGCGAGGTGATAGTGGATACTAAGTGTGATGCTGTGGACTACAGGAAATCGTTCAATTGCACGAAAAATCTCTTGAATTGCAGAACAACTCCAAAACCATCGCAAACCTTGTCGCACGGCTCGCCGCGCGCGGCCTAGGCGGTGTGTCCTCATCAGCTCACGATGGAATCACCCGTCTCCCCTTTATGTTATGTTTTAGCAAGTTTCTGCGTACATTGAAGCGTCAGAAACTCATGTTTGATCAAAATTCTTTGCAGTGTTGTTCATCTTTATACAGGCGAGTTTTCGATATGTTAGACCTGAATCAATAAAAATTGTACTGAAAAAAAGGAATCCTCTATTCTCCAAATCCGTGTAGGTCTTCAAATCACGCTATGTCTGAACAAATTGTGTATAATGAAATGTAGAAACTTGTTTTGAAAAAAAATTCCCTCGCCATTTTAGACTGATTTGGGTAGACCCTTCCCGGTGGTCATAGATTTCGCCTGTTGCCTTGCATAGGGAGTTTTACAAAACCGGGATCAAGTCAAACAGTAGTCTAAGACCGGTTAATTTCCTGCGGTGTATGTTTTGACTTCGCTTCAGAGCATTCTGCAAGCAGGATAGAATAAGCGAAATTCCTCAGAGGAATGGCGATTGATGACAGAGGCACGCACGCAGTGCAGCGAGGAGTGATGATGTGGGCAGAGGCGTGGGGAAGACATATGGGTGTGGGAAAACGGAACAAGGACAGCAAGGAGTTGAACGAAGATGAGGAGGGCACGGATTAAAGCAAAAACTCGCGCATCGGTTTTGGAGCGTCTAGAGGGTGGGGAAAATGAAAAAGTGCGCAGAAAGTTGGTGGCGAGATAACAGAGACATGATCGGGTGTACGCCGATGTGGGCGAAGCCGAATATGGAACTTCGTGATTTGGTTTAAGAGCACTATATAGAGCGGGAAATTGACAAGGTCAACAAGAAGTCGGGGAACAAATGAGAAAGACATGCCCGCAACAGCATGCTGAGTGGGAAGGGGCAAAGTCAAAATTCCGAACTGCACCTGGCACCCCAAAGGCTGCAAAGGCCGGGGTAGATTAGCAAAACTGCACGAAAATGAAAGTGAAACTGAATACTAGCTCAAAGTACTCATACTCTCAACCACCGCTTGCTGCAGAACACTTGATACCAATCGGCTCTCCGGATCACACCGGCGCTCCTCCTTGTGCCATACGACCCCCCTTGGGTAGGTCAGTGCGATTTCAATGAGCGACGCTTCCTTCGTTGCGTTAGAATTATCCACAACAAATAATTTGCTATGTCCATCTGTTTGTTTGTTTTGTTTACTTGTCCGTTCGTTTGTCTGTCTATCTGCACGGGAATTCGGTTCTACCTGGAGAACAACATGGAGAGGTCGGGCTGAGGTTGGGAAGAGCAGTGCATGGGACAAGACATAAAGAGGACGCATAACCCATGGTGGCTGCGCCCACTGTGAGGGCCTACCAGTGGTGTCAGTGAAAGAGTCATACCTCGGTTTTAGAGCAGTCCAGAGATGCACAAAGTGGACTACGGTTAGCAAGAATAGTGCGAGGCACACTGGAGTGAACATAAGCCAACTCAAAGTTTGTGAAGCGCTTCCAGAACACCCCAGGCAACGAAAAAGTGGATTAAGATCAGTAGTCGAAAGGGCTTCGAAGAGAGAGAGTCACATTCAAAGTAGCCGCAGCGTGCGCGAGATAGGGGGGGGAGGCAGAAGTAAAAAAATTAATGAATTTGCAGAACCGCACCGGGAACAATCGGGTTGAGGTTCACAAAGAGTGAGTGGACAAAATCAGAGACATCGCCATGGGCATTTCGTACTGGGGATGGGCGGTGTCCGCTTCGAAAACTCATGATTTGGAGAGCGGGTCTCTGTGTTGAGACCCGCCCACAGTGAGCTGAGCGCGCCGAGGCACATAATCGTTAGGGAGTCTCCAATAGGGAGGTGGGTCGTTACATGACCGCTGAGGTGAGGGGACGTAATGAGAGCTAAGTTCAACATCAAACAGCGCGAGGGTGTCAGTGGCACTACGGAAAAATCAAAACGATAGACTAACAGTATAAATAAGCTGAAATAAGTTGGTAAGAGCTTAGAAGACTAAATATTGCAAATTAAACAAGATCGTGAGCAGGCCATGGACCTTTCTGAACTCTGTTAACACATTCGCTTGCGTGGACAGATATCACGTAGAAGTTTCACCATCCCACCACCTCTGCAAGGAAGCCTAATGCATGGCGCATTCAGGAATGAAGTAATGGGCGTTGAATCACCCAGTTGCTAGTTCTGTTCTGTTTCCGAGATCCGTTCTACATGCGCTCTTGAGTGTTCAAATACGCTCAATTGAAATGGTAACCAGGAAGAGGCTCTCTCGCAATGGTCGGAGTGTCCGATGATTCCCCGACTTTCAGAACCTTGTAATATTTGGAAAAAATTGCGATGGAAGAAATTTGCCATCGTCGAAACCAGAAAAACTCGCATCCCGCTTCGAAATTCCCCAACATTTCAGCATTTCTCGGGAAGCTAACAGAGAAGCTTCAGCACTTCTGAGTTTTTACGCGCAAGTTTTCTTTTCTCATAATGGTGCATTCGAGGAAAATATAGCTCTTGAACAAGCTGCTCTACTTAAGGGCGTGCCGCCAAATGCGCTCTAACGCAATTAAAAGACGGAGACGCCCTTATTCGTGACTCGGCTAACTTTTATCTCGCACGCGCAAATTCGATCACAACAGTATGTGGGTTTGGAGCGCAAAATCCCGTGCAGTATAGGTCCACGCACATTTCCTCTACTAATGGTACCTAAGGGTGTCCGGAAAGTGTTGAGGATTCATAACTAGTTTACTAAGGAAGGATACCAACTCGTCGTGGCTATACAGGATGGGATGTATTGTCCTAGGAGTGTCCTCGGGAGCTTATACCAGATCCGACTCTCAAATATGCTCAACGATACTAGGAGAGAAGTTACGGATCTTTTTTCTACTGCGCTTAACCATTGCTGTGCGCTGCTAGCCCATAGTTGTGCTCTTGAAGCTCTCGTGACACAGCTGCTGCTGTGTTGCAGCAGGTAGATTAGTGGACTTACAGCAGTCTGACGGAGATTCGGATCCTTGATGCACTTTGTATAATAATTTTGCTTTTTCTTAAAACGTTGCTAAACACTTGGAAAGTAGTTTTACGTACCAGTTTGACCATCAAAACCTCTGAATGCTCTTCATCAAGCCCTATGAATGAATTTCGAGAGGAAGTGCACTCGTGCTATACTCGCTCAAGCAGGGGGCAAATACACCTTCATATCTGCTTCAAGCACTTGAACCAAAAGTTCTTCCTCATTGGTGAGTTGAACATGTTTGAGTAACGCAGGACTTCGTCATCTGTAATAGTTCACGCCACTCACAATATCAGCCAATAGCTCTTGCGATCCTACGTCCGATAACTGGAGCAATGTTTTGCCCGACTTTAATGCTGAGGATTGTGGGGCACAAACATAATTTGGATCCTGCGATATAGTGCGATTGCTACCCGAGAAGAGCGGATCCATTTTGCGCCAGGCGCTGTACGACGAGCTCATAATTAACTGCGAGGAAAACAGCCTCATAGAAAACGATCATACTGATCCCGATACTATCATACTAGTAGAAGAGCTCCAAACATTTTCGGGGACGTGGGGACTCCAGTGAAGAAGGTGGTTTGAAGGTTCTCTGTACTTCACATTTGTACAAGCCCACAGCAAAATATGCGTGTGGTTTATGTGAATAAAGCCACAACCTTCTACCAAAAACCGTATGTTTTCATGCATGAAGAGCAACTTGCGCTTCATTGCCAACGAATAAGCTTGCGGAATTGAAAGAACTAGCGAAAAAAGTCAGAACCTGAGCGACTCATCATTCAAGCTTCTATAAATTCTTCTTATGCGTCGAAATGCCATTTTATACTAGCATATCTTATGTGCTCGCTTAGGCGAGGTGGTGTAGTGACAAGTGGCGCGCTTACCACTCACGCGGTCCCGGGTTCGAATCCCGCCAGGCCAACCAAGCCTTCTACCCTCCGGGGACGGTAAATTGGTACCAGATTCGTCTGGGAGGATAAAACACTGACTTGTACATCGGCTGGCCACCGCAAGTCATTGTATAGGCCACATCGCATTCAATAAGCCACTACGATTCTGAATGGAAGTAGAATGCGTGCCGCATCTCAAAGGGATTGATTGACAGCGAAGAGTTTATCCTTCTTATGCTTTTATGTGCTCGCTTAACATTTCGCACTGCTTATAACAATATATGCTCCAAATAAAGCTGCTATATCAATTACTAAGAATTTAATTGCTTTCACTGAAGTACGAATGAAATTCCCTCTCAAATTTCATTCACAGTCAGAATTCACCCACAGGTCTCAATAAGGCAGGGTGGAGTTTTGATGGTGGAGCTGAAAAAAGCAAAACTAAATAGTGCATCAGGGATCCGAACCTTCGTACCACTGCTATGAGTCCGCTCACCTACCTGCTGCGCCATCGACCACAGCAGCAGCGGTGTCACGAGGGGTCACAAGCACAAAGTATGGACAGACCACCGCAATGGTTAAGCACAGTAGCGAAAAAGGTCCGTAACTTCTCCTAGCATCGTTCAGCAGATTAGACTCAGATCCGATGTCAGCGTCCGAAGACGCTTCTAGGAGTATACATCGTATGGCCAGGAAAGTAGTATCCTCACTTTCATAGTTAACAGCCGTGACAGAAAATGGGAAATAGTCAGCTATACTTCCAACCATCCGCTGGGCATAATTATAGTTCCACCCATGAGTCTCACAAAATCCCATCTTGCACGACGTTTTCAAAAATGTCTTTAAATAGAAAATGTGGTAATTACCAATACCAATTCGCACGCCAACACCAAACACTATAAGAGAACAGCTTTTTTTCCTTCAATTTTTTAAAAATGGTCACTCTGACAATGGAGCAAAATGATAGTTCCACTAAACAAATCGAATAATCCAACAACAAGTGTACAACAAAATGAATAAATTTTGATTCAGTAATCTATTGGAACTTCATTTCTAAGAATAAGTTGGAAAATACGGTTGCCCATGCTTGGTTAGAGTTTCCAGTAAGCTTCGGCCGTGCCATGCATCAATGATTAATTCCCTAAGCTCACGGACATTGTGGAATTGTGCATTGCCCATGGATCATACGCACCATGAAGCCCTCACATCCTCGATTGGGTTTAAGTCTAACTTTCCCTCGTTGTCGGGGACGGTCCAGAAAACTTGTTCACTCATCCAGCGACTACCGAGACTTATTTCATGCAAGGACCGCCGCGTCATCGGTACGCCATCGCTGGTACGAAGGTGTGACACGCTTACACTGTCAACCAAATGGTCATCTGCTGCCCGGAAAAGTCATGAAATTTTTTAGCTTAAGCACTTATTTTTGGCGCCAGTGCCATCTGGCGCCAGCATAGCGCCGAACAGCTCAGTCTGTGAATACTAACGAATTGGAAAGGAAAAAGCGGTTTTGCTTCATAAAAATAGTGAGAATAGTGAGTTTTTCGCTGATGTTTTAAAGACCAAAAAATCGAGGCACCCGAAAAATAAAAAACTGCAGAAAAGCAAAATTTTGTCCCCGCAGGGATCCGAACCACCGACTTATTTTGCACGCTTTTTCTGAACCCAGTAACGCGCAGTGAAAATGAACCTCGATTTCTGGTCCTCGTATGTGTCGCTACAATATGCAAAAAACCGTTTTCATAAAGCGCACCACACCTTGAACGACCTCCCTTGTGGTGGTGAGCGCAATAGATTGCGCACGTCGTCTTGTTTCTTTTCAGAAACGCAGCGAAACTTATATGCAAAGTAGTCATACATCGACTTTGACCTTCCGCTTCTCAAAAACGTTCATATTTACAGTAGTCAGAGAACGCCAGGATAAGATGACATGGACTGACACAATCGCCAAGTACGGCTCTCAGTAAACCTCAGCATAGTAGTAGAAGTATAGGTCTTCTTTTACTGTACTCGCCACGTTGGTACAAACATTACTGGCTCACTCGTTTCGGCACAACCGACTTCACTAGGGCCTGGAAGGATCAAAATAATTTGCGACTATTCAACAAAACGTCTCCGCTGCCCTACCAAAGTTTCGACACCAATACAGGCCATCACCCAACCACGAGAAAGACTACTTACCGTACCCAGTCCGATCCTCGAGACAAATAGGAAGCTGGCTGTAGAATCAAGTCGGACTGTTCTTCATTCAGATTCATTCAGATTCAATCTTATATAGGGCCTCAGTTTCCGCGTTACAGCGAGGCACTTTCCGCTCCGTTTCATTTTTGGATCAATGACCTGGATCCAAAGTGCCTCGAGGATTTCTCGAGAGAAGATTGGGGCCTCTCGCGCTAAGAACTGAGCTCGACCCCAAGATCTTCTCCGTTATGGATTTGAATCCCGAGGACCTCCCTCCCAAGACGATTGACGAGCCGGAGCTGTTCTTGCCCTCCAGGTGCTCTTCCACTCTCACTCGAAGCGGACGAGCTGTCTCCGATATACTGGTCCACAGCTACGGCAGGTGATTTTGTAGACCACTCCTGACATAGTGCACCCTCTTAGCCGGTCAGGCAGGTCCACACAACCGCACATAGGTCGTCCAACCGATTTCTCACTAGATGACGCTCTAAGTAATCGAGTTGTAAATTCACGATGGCTACTATGTCATCCAACTGGTGGTCCTGACACAATATTAATTTCAATTGTTGTGCAGTGTTAATGTGGAGAATTCCAAAGACTGGGAATGGAGTGCAACTCTCTTCAACATAATTTGGTGAAATGGGGCATCTTGGCGCCGGCACCTGGGACGTGCGCCGGCGCCAAAAGGCTCTGAGTCATCAAATTTGTTGGAAACCTCCCCCTAAGAGTAGTTTGACATTCTGAACATCGATATCTCTTCCACTAAGCCCGACCGCCCACAGGCGCCAAGGCCAAAATGCCCTTGGTCACCTAAGCTGATGAAAATTTGTGCACGGAGGTTATTTGACATCCTGACTACGAATATGACATTCTTTTCTGGCGCCGGCACTAGCTGATGACACTACGATCATATGCGCTCGTTAATGCAGAGCGTGGCCTGAAGGAAACAACTGCTCCCAGGCTCGGCCTTGTCAAAGCGTTGAATCGAAAAACGAATGCCATATTCGTGATCAGAGCATCAAACAACCCCATTATAAAAGTTTTAATCGAGTTCGGTGAGAGAGCGTGTTTTGCCGAAATGGCGCCCAATGGCGCCAAATCGCACCAAAGCTAAAAAGAATGTCATGTTTGTGATCACTGAAAAATGCCGTATGGAAGTTCACATCGATTGTGGTGAGAGAAGTGTTAGCACCATTTCTCGCCTAGTTGCGCCAAATGGCGCCAGCATCATAAACTAGTGCTGTACTCATGATCAGGGCATCCAGTTATCAGTATGGGCGAAGTTTCAGCAGGTATTCTTCCGAGTTTTTGGGGTAATAATAGCCACCCGATAAGAAGAAAAGAAAAGAAAACCATGTCAAGCGATGTCACCTTGCTCAGATGATTGTTGATATTGTAACGGTACACAGACACCAGAACACGGCGAAAGAACGGTTCGTTAGTGATACACATGCCACACTGCCGAAGCCGCACAAAATTGATGGGTAGGTTTAAACGTAGTGTTAGCTCATCGCCAGCTACATCATCATCCAAAAGCATAGCTTGAAGAAAGCAATAGCATCGTACACAATTTCAAAAATTCGAAGCACCTAGTACTACCTCCCAATTGTGACAGCTCCTTCTCGAGATAATAGTGTACCCTGCTGCAGAGTTTTTCATGAAGTTTTTTGGACTGCTTCTGTGTTACCTAGAGCACTCATTGAACGAATCTGCATGAGGCCTCGCACATGTAGTACTTACCTGGTCAAGTATCGTAATGAGTGGACGATTAAGACAGACAGGTGAAGGCATGGAATACTTGACAACCTAAAGGGTGCGTGGACAGTGAGGAAATTGTCTGGTTTTTTATCTTCTAAATGTTTTCTAAATGCACTAAGATCCTCCCAGCACGTAGGCAAAAAATCTCAGTAGAGCCAACATCTAGCGGATAAAAGAAATAAAGCATGCGCTTAGCTGTAATCGCCGACATTTTAGATGTCTAAAAAAAGTAGCCTCTCCTGGTATCAGGCTGCTAATACATAGCAGGATGGTAGCTACGCAGGCCTAGTATCTGGGTCTCCGAATTGGTGTACATTTCTCCCAGCCGCGCTCGTTCTCATGAATATTTCTGCTCTCCTTCATTACTTTTATTCATTAGGAGCGCATACAGTCTACATCGCTCCATCTCGCAGGGTAAGGGTGTTCAAATAACCTATGATCAGGGCCCACCATCGTTGGGCATTTCCCAACAAGAGTGTAGGGGTCATATTTGACCGTCGACGTGGGGGAGGGGTCAGGGAGCACCAACAGCGCAGAGGTGCCAGTGAGCTGAGCCCTGGGAAGTGAAACTTGCCTTATAGAGAGCCCTGATATATAAAAAACACTACAAAGATTAGGATCATAATGATTAACTAGGTAAAAATAAGTCGGCTGAGGTTCGCATGTCGGTAGATGGCCAAACGATACAACTTACAGTCTGGTTTGCTGCCGATGCCGGAATGTATCCGCGCGGCTGCGTTTGGCGCGGCGCCCATCGGTTTCTTTTTTTTTCTTTCGACAAGCGACAGAAATGTATCACGTCGTTCGTATCTGTCGTTTCCCACTAGTTGGTGTCACTTACCCGACTCAATAACTAGTGGAGAACGCATTTCGCGGCGTGCCTAAAGCAGCTGCGCGGACACGCTCCATCATCCACAGCGAATAAGACTGTAAACAACTGCGTAGGTAAAACATGGGCCTTTCTGAATCCTATAAACACATCTGCTCGCGTAGACAGGCACTGCGTAGAAGTTGCACCATCCCACTACCTCTGCGTGGGAGCCTAATGCATGGCGCATCCAGAAATGAAGCTAATGGGCGCTAAACCAACCATTGCTTACTCCTATGCCACGAAGGGGTCCGTTCTAGATGCATTCTTGGGTATTTAAAAGCGCCCATTGGAACGGCCCACGGATAACTGGTTTTTCGCGCAGCTTGAAGTTTTGTCCAAAAAATCCTCAGCGCATTTATCTCATGGACGTCAGGAACTTAAAAAAATTTAAACGGTTTTCCAAAAAAGGATACCTTTTTCGTTTCAAAACTGCTCGTGTATTTGCGAATAGGTGAGTTGGAAGAAAACTATATTCGTTCAAAGCAGAC
Source organism: Cooperia oncophora (assembly GCA_036418165.1). Lineage (NCBI taxonomy): Eukaryota > Metazoa > Nematoda > Chromadorea > Rhabditida > Trichostrongylidae > Cooperia > Cooperia oncophora. The sequence goes on along the minus strand of MU911962.1, from coordinate 123,147 downwards.
ACTCTGCATTTTGCAACGTTTCGCATCAAGTTTTGAAAATCTTCAACGATTCTCCAACGCTGAGTATCATTCTAAGGCAAACAACTTTCATTAACATTTTAGTACATTTCGGGAAGCTAAAATGTTTTTCTTCACAACTGCCTTTTCATTGTTCCCAACCGTCTTCTTTTAGCTATGGCTTTCTTAAAAAGATTTGCATCACTCAAGTGTGTGTGGGCGAACTCGTCTCAACACCAATTTAAAAGACGTAGTCGCTTTCGAGAGGGAAAAAGAAACCAGTAGGCGCCGCGCCAACGCAGACGCGCGGACACATCCTCAGTGGACCAGACCATAAGTTGTACTACTTAGTCATCTTCCTTTTCCTTTCCTTATGAACCTTCAACTTACTGATACTTCTGTTTGATCACTCTGATGTTTGTAGAATTTTTCACATGTCCAGGCTCTCTACGAGGCAAGTTTCGCTACACGGGACTCAGCGTCACTGACCCTCTGTGCTGTTTGGTGCTTTCATTGCAACCCCTCCCTTACCTCAACCAAATACGACCACCCCCCCCCCTCCTAATGGGGAATAACCAACGAGGACAGCGTCTGCAATGCAGGGGTACGGCGCCCTGATTGGAGCGATACCCAGGCACGGATAGCCGAGTGGTTAAGAGTGTAGACTCATGTTCGCACTCTGAGCCACGAGTTCGATCCCTGCCGAGGCACAAACCTGCCTTGCAAAAATTGCAAAAATGGGGACGATACCAGCGTCAGGCCCAGGTTGACAGGCCGGTTGATGGAGGAGCCTCACAACAATTATGACAAGTCGCAAAAGCATCAGTGTTAAAGCTAGGTCACCCGGAAGTGGCGCGCAGAACCCTCGCCCGAGTTCTGTGGTCAGTATGCGAGGGCTACCGAGGGGTGAACGACCTCGGCCAAAGAAGCTAGTTCAAAGTGGGGCCCTGAATGTGGCTACCCTGAACGTGGGATCGCTCACCAAAAAGTCTCGCGAGGTTGTCGACCTCATGAGACGCATGAGACGCAGGAATATCCAGGTTCTATGCCTTCAGGAAAGGGTGGCAGAATCCCTCGAGGCACTGCGTCTCCTCTGTGAATAGGATCAGTGATCGGATCATGGGAGTGAGAATGGACACGAAGGAGGGGTACTGGGCAGTACTGAATGTGTACGCACCACAATCCATGTGGGAAGTGACAGAAGGAGACTAGAAAGGGTGCACGGAGGTTGAGGAATAGGAGCAAGAAACGCTGAGGGAGAACGGATCCTTGACCTAGCCACAGCCCACGACTTAGCAATCTGCAGCACCTTCTTCGCGAAAAGGAAGACTCAGAAGATAACCTACAGCAGTGGAGGGAGACAAACGGAAATCGACCATGTCCTGGTCAGAAGATCGTCTCTCAAAACCGTCAAGGATATCAAGGTACTGCCTGGGGAAGAGCTGGGCCCTCAGCACAGGCCTCTCCTGGCAGACATCGCCATAGACCTCCCCAAGAAGACGAGGGTGAGAACAGAGCGGAGAATTCGGTGGTGGAAAATGCGCAAGGTAGAAAAATAGCCTCGGCCGAAGAATACTGGAGGCTGGGCTCCCAGACCCACATGGGCCAGTCCAGGACACCTGGACCTACGCAGCAGAGGTCATCCTACAGTGTGCAAGGGAAGTCCTGGGAGAGACGCGAGGTGGTATCAGAGGAGACAAGGCAGCCTGGTTCTGGAACGAGGAAGTCCAGGGGATCGTCAAGCAGAAGAAGGAAGCATATAAAGCTGGCAAAAGACGAGGAGCCCAGAAGACTTCGCTGCCTACAAGAGCTGCAAGCGACTCGCTAAGGCAGCCGTTGCTAAGGCCAAGAATACGGAAATGGACGCCCTGTACGACAAGCTGGAAGGCCGAGAAGGGGACAAGTTCGTCTTCCGCCTGGCTAAAGCTCGGCATCGCGCTGCTCACACCTCAAGGTAGTGAAGACTGTGAAGAGCAGCAACGGGGCAACGGCCATCCCAGGAAACCAGCCGAAGTCAGAAAGAGGTGGGAAGAATACTTCGAGGGACTTCTGAACGAAGAATTCCCCGCGCAAGGATAGCCCACAGATAGAGGCGACGGCAGGTCCTATCACTCCTTGGACAGAGGATGAGGTCCGCCGAGAACTAGAAACGGTGAAAGTTGGGAAGGCAGTGTGTCCAGACGGGGTATCGATAGAATCCCTGAAAACCCTTCGGAGCGCATGGGATGTGGCGGCTCACGCAATTCCTAATCAACGTACCGGCTGAAGGAAGGTGCCGCTTGCCTGTGGGAACAGCGCAATGGACCCCATCTTCGAACAGGAAGGGTGATGCGACGGAGTGCTCCAACTACCGCGGCATCAAGTTGACTCCCCATACCATGAAGCTGTACGAGCGCCTGGTCAACACTAGGCTGAGGGAACTTGTCCCTATCTCGCAGGAACAGTTCGGCTTCATGCCCGAAAGGTCCACCACCGATGCCATCTTCATCGCCAGACAGCTGATGGAGAAGTACCGAGAGAAGCGGCGACCCTGCTACCTAGCCTTCCTGGACCTTGAGAAGGCATTCGACCGCCTGCCTCGGCCTGTACTCTGGAGCCCCCTTGGAAGACGTAACAGGAACATCTAGGGCCGTACGCTAGATTACCCTCGTGGGACGGTATCCCTTAGTAATTCTCCACTCTCTGCCCTTATCTCTGCTGATGCCTCTCGTCTCTCTGGCTCTCGCCGCTCTGCATCCATACTCTTCCGACGCCGCTCTGAGCGAATATAGTACAGCGTCTGCATACGCTGAAGAAAATCCCAGTACTCAGATGGCCGGTATTACGATGCGGAACTTTGCTGCATCGAAGAACCTCAATGAAATAATGTCTTGGCTGAGGATGAATCACATTTTGGAATGCGGTATTCCACTGCCACTTATCAGGGACGTCCGCCAAGTTACCATGGAACTTTGAATGGAGACCTGGGTAGATCGACAGAGTCTGTAATGCTATTCACAAATATAGATGTCAAAACTGCTGACTGCATTTCACAAGTGACTTATGATTGGGTAAAATTTGTAACGGTGCAGGCGGAGAGTTGGTGGTGAGTTGTGAAGCATAAGCGACACTAGTCATGGTAGCTCAACGAAAAGACTCTCGTTCCACAGGCAAAGCACAATGGTTCGATTTCTGTGAACGTCGAAGTTTTGCTTCGTTTCTGGTTCGTTTTTCACCTGATTCTTCGACACACCAGCAATACATGGCCACGTAGCCACAACTTGCAGCATATCAGATTATTACCTGCCGCTGTGTCATTGATCTATATTCATCCATGTAATTCTCTCCAACAAGGTGGTATCGATAGTCCTGGCAGAATTCGCATCGACGAAACACAACGATGCTGCAACTGGGGGAAGAATAGGAAAATTGCCGCGAGGTTTGCTGTTATATTGCGCAACACTGTCGGGGGTGTAATTGAAGCAGAAACCTAAGAAAGCTACGATCGGATGTCTCTGTTGAATCTAATTGGGACATCGCAGCCATGACAACGAAGGCTGTTCCAGCTGAGACGTTCCCGTTGAGAATGAAGGCGTGGTTTACCTTGGCATTTCAGCAGTAAATAGATATCAGTTATATCTGCGTGTTGATTCACCTCACTATGAGCTTATGGCCGCCCTTCCGTGATAGTAACACCACTGATGGTGAGGAAGCCGTACCTGAAGGTGGCATGGTGCAGTACCGCTCGAGAGTAACGAATCAGTTCTTGAACTTTAAACTGTTACAGGCTACAAGGTCACAGATAACAATATTCCGGCTAGCGTTCCTCGCTCATAGAACCTTTGAGTGTGTTCGTTTTCGGCCCTATGGAGAACGCTCTGGAACGGATCAGGTCCAGAATAACAAATAAGTAGTTCCGCTGTAATTAAACGCGAAGAACGTAAGATGGCCAGCTGTTGATCCTTGAGCAAGCCAAAAAATCAGGTGAAAGTCACGGAATTAGAAGTAAGGCGAAAATTCTGGCGTGCATGAGAACCCAACCATCATGCTGTTCCTGCAGAGCGAGAGGATTATCGCTGAGTTGAAACGACTCGTTTTACCTTATGCAATCCTCCCCTTATGCTATGCAATCCTCCTCTTCTGCTTTACCACTCACCACTAACTCTCCACCATATAGCACCATTACAAACTTCACCAGCTCATGAGTCACTTGTTCAATGGAGGTAGCAGTTTTGATATCTATATTCGTAAGACAGCATTACAGACTCTATCGATCTACCCAGGTCTCCATTCAAAGTTCCATGGTAATTTGGCGGAACTCACTGTTTAGAATCGTAGCGGCTTCAGAGCGCGATATGGCCCAGGCAATGAATTGGAGGATCAGCCACCGTATTTATCCACACACAGAATTCGGTACGAAAGGAAAGAAAAGACCGGCTGGCTCGGGCAGGAGTCGATACCAGATTCAGTCAGCGCGCCCTTGGTATCCGGCTCACTTACCCCTTGCACCACCACCACCCTACTACTCTTTGTGGTATTATGTAACTATCTAATATTATCAACCAGTCTGGCTAAAGCACGCTGTTGCGCGCATTTCGCGAGACCCCGTAGAGCTTATCATTGACAGGATATCTTGAAACTAGATTAACGATTCCTCTACACTTCCACGAAACACTGAGCGTTGCTTCTGACAATGAGAACGGAGTTTAGGGGTATAACGTTTGAATCCCAGCTCGGCCGCGTCTGATTCACTCACGCTTTTGCGTATGATATTCAGAAGCGTTCCGCTCCTCGTAACCAGTAACAACGCTGGTCAACCACTAGATAAGTGAATTGTGCTCGAAAAAAAGGCAAGATGTTCATGCAGGCATTCTCCCCTATTTGCACTAGCGGCAGCTTACAAGGAAAGGATGGTTGGTCGAAGTGGCCATTTAAGACAAGATGCATACACACTGATGCGTCTTCGGACGCTGATTTCAAATCTGCTTTCCATATCTGCTAAACGATTCTCTGAGCAGAGATATGCAGGAGGTTGTTGTACGGAGCACAATTGAGCTTGGTACACAAATGAGACGTGAGTCGTCACACGAAGTGCATCGGTGGCCTAGTGGGTAGTGTGCCGCGCTCAAGTATGCGAGGTGAGAGGTTCGAATCCCTCCATGGTTCGTCATTTTGCATTTTCTCAAAAATGCCTCCTGCACATCCGGAAAGCACTTCTGCGAGGCTAGGAGACCTGATTCTACCAAAAAATTTTATTTCTGATGTGATAGAGCCATTCTGGAACACTCCTAGTGGGAACTCCTGATTGTTGGTTTCGGCGGCATTATTCGTTCCGTCGTGTTGTGAGGCCAAACTGATTCCAGATGGCATGGAAGCCAAAAGTGGATGTCGTGGTTGTTATCAGGACCGTCAGTAACCAACAAGGACTGAGATTTAGCGGAAAAGCTCCATTGCTCACAGAGATTTTGATCGGCGATAGTGCCAGCGACCTTAAGGAATTTGTTGCCCATGGTTACCCCACTGTATCGAAAATAGGTCGAAATCTCAAATTTGTCTCTAGGCTAATTTGAGCCCCTAGAGCACGAATATCACACTCGTTCGGCGTAAAAACGCTTGCCAAGGACGTTGCAGGTTCCTGCACACCCTGCCCCTCCAGAATGCGTACAAGACGTTTTCACGAAATATAACTGCAGTGTTGATTTCCAGGGCACTGAAGCACCTCTAGTTTCAGATTCCAGCCAATTTGGGCAATTTGGAGCACCTTCATGTTAGCTGGAAATGTGCGTTCTATTCGTATATGATGGCATAGGTCTTTTTCCCGCCAATCACTGGTACCTGGGATCTATCCAGTCCGTTTGGCCTACCAGATCCGATACCCCTGAAGCCGCATTTTGTGCTAGTGATCAAGTCTTCGTCATGTCGTGAACGCTACATGAGAGGATAAGTAATGGCGTTTTTTTTTCAACTGAAAATTTTTTTTTAAAAGTGAAATGTTTTGCAAGCAAGCTTGATATCGTCTGATAGGAAACTTCGCGTAGTATAAGAATATTTAAACAGCTCCGGTCGAGGGAATAGTTTTTGTGAATTTTTTAGTCGTTGAAGTTGAAAGTGAAGTCGGCGAAAATTAGCACCTTCGACAACTGCCTCTATTTACGTGTACTCGAAGTGCTAAAATCGCTTAAGCTGCTCCATACATTTGGAAAAGGTGTGCTAGAAGTCTCAGCAAGGGAATCTCAATAGGACGCTTTGGAACTAATTTCAAGAATTTCAAAGTTGGCAACCTTCACCTCGCCAATATTGGGCAGGCTCACGTCTGTTCCACCTGAAATTTCATGCTAATAGTTGAATTAATTGAATTTGATATTCTAATACTACGAGAAGTTTGCTATTAAACGATATTAAGCTTGCTTGCAAAACGTTTGACAACGAATTTTTCGATTGAAAAAAACGGCCATTACCTGCTAGTGGGCTGGCTAATAAGTAATGGCCGTTTTTTTCAATTGAAAAATTTGTTCCAAAAGTAAAAGTTTTGCAAGCAAGCTTAATATCGTTTAATAGCAAACTTCTCGTAGTATTAGAATATCAAATTCAAATTCAATTAATTCAACTATTAGCATGAAATTTCTAAATAGAGGCAGTTGTCGAAGATGCTAATTTTCGCCGACTTCACTTCCAACTTCAACGACTAAAAAATTCACAAAAACTATATCCTCAACCAAAGCTTTTTTGATATTCTTATACTACGAGAAGTTTCCTATCAGATGATATATAACTTGCTTGCAAAACATTTCACTTTTAAAACAAAATTTTCAGTTGAAAAAAAACGAATTACTTATGTTCCAACCCAATAAAAAGCCCCAATGGGAATGATTGAGAATAGCAAGGCAAGTATGTGCCAGTATTTGAACCACAACGGCTCGATTATAGAAAACTCGATGGCTGCTTTCAAGACATCAAGCATCACCTTATGTGGCGAACCAAGTCTTTGGAGCATGCTACTCAATCTGGACTAACACCCGTTTTTTAATCGTTTGAGAGGAAACGCATCTCTCATGTCGTCATTAGAAATCTCACATTATGGTCGAACTACCCGTAATCTGTTGCCGTTTTCAGAAAAAAAATCTCCGCTTTTCCTAGTTCTCTATTTACTATAAGCCCGTTGATCGTCATTCAGGCAGCTGCAACGAGGTGAAAAAAAATGAGAAAATAAGTACGAATCGTTTCTAGGTCGAGCCAGCCCTTAAAGCTTGAACGTTATTGAAGATATACATTTGAATGTGGGAGAAACCTACCTCCAACACGTTGCTCTCTCGATCGTCAGACCGTTCTTTGAATTTCATCTGGCTTTTCCTAGAGAATTTAATTGCCTATGGCGCAACATATTGCGAACGCGCTGCGTATCATAAATATAGCGACCAGAATTCTGCTACTCCAAATTAGTTGTTTCTTTCGGGGAAATGCTTCACCAGTGAGTTGTTCATGCCAAAATGTAGACATGCTATTCTGAGACAATTTCATCTTGAAGAATCTCATATACGAAAGGTAGTCGTAGGAGGACAAGCGTTCACCGGTCATCAGTACAGTACAGCCTCCATCCTTGTAGGCAAGGCTACGATATCGAAGGAGGGTAGGTATATCACACGAGCGCTGGCTCTGTTTTTGAGCACTGTCAAATTGGATTTTCTCCCCTGCTCAAATAGGCTTTATTTAGTTGGCAGCTTCCGTGATGACCATCATTGTTACCAGACGCTAATGTCTTTAGGGGTTCCGTCTTCGGCAGTAGTTCGTTTTTGGTTTGATCTGCTTACGGGCAAGGCACGCCATCGTTTTGGGTAAAATTTGTGCAAAATATCCCACCCCTCCCGTACACTTGAATGTTGAACCTTCGATGCCTTTAAACTGTACTCGAACACGATTTCTGCCGTTTTCTTTGAGCACGCGCTTTTCGCGGTAGCTTGCGTAATGGGCCAAAAACTCCAAAAGTACCTCTTTTGAACACGCCAACCTTCAGTAGGACTTCTAATGTGGAAAAGCAGGGCTGCAAAGCTCTCAATTTGACGTTGATTATCGAACATCATCTTATCGAGGAAGTGATGTCCCTGTAACGACGTTACTACGATAGGAAGATCCCTTCATCAACACACTGACGACATTATGAGCGCGAGTGACCATGCGTGGCAATATGAGCCACCCGTGGCTGATAAATTGCTGCACCACATTTTTGTTTTCAGTTTCCATCAATCTCTTCTGCATTCTCATGACTTTTAAAAAGTGAACTTCCAAGAGGAATGAGCAAGAAGAGATGTTGCCATAAAAAGTGAACTTCCAAGAGGAATGAGCAAGAAGAGATGTTGCCAACTTCACGAAAGACGTTGAATCGAAAATTGGGAATTTTAGACTACCTATTGCTATGGCAGAGTTCTCCGAAGTAAATCTTTGGAATGAAACTTTGACTGTAGGGATTGATGAGGCTTCGATCACGAATGTGACATCGTGTTTTTAGTGAGCGCCATAGCACCAACAGGTGCCATATTAGCGCCAGCAGTCCTTTCGGCATCGAATTCGATAGAAAATTCTACGCCTGGGTCATTCAACATTCTTACTATGAACACACTATTCCTAGTTAGTGATGGCGTCAGCGGGTGCCACACCCTTCCTTGCGAAAATCGGTGTAAATGCTTTGCAGATGTTTGATATCCTGACGAGGTGCCCAGCGTTCAATATGGGGGCCAGCCCACGTAAGGCACATTGGTTGTCCGCGCTCCGCTACGTCTGAGCGTGGGAAAAAAATCGAACGATCTGTTTTCAGTCCAGGCAGAACTCGCCCGCACCAAAAAAGTGTGTCACTGTGGTCGTTTATGAGTTATTGTATCACCTGTATCACCTGTGCTCCCGTTGATCATCGAGTTCCTCGAGCGGGCGCCAGTAACGTCTCCATTCGTCCCTGCAACGTGCAAGAGTTGCCCAATGAACTCTCTCTGCTCGAGGGACACGATGAACTTCATACCATTCGTTCAGAGCTTTCACGAAGAAGTCTGACCATCGCATAGGCGGTCGTCCAGGCGTTCGCTTGACATCCCGTGGAATCCAGTCGGTGATCGCTCTGGTCCAGCGGTCGTCCTCGAAACGCATGACGTGTCCGGCCCACCTGATCTTCGAAACCTTGGCAAATGCGGCGGCGTCTCTGATCTTCGATCGTGGCGGAGTGCGGAGCTCCGGATTCCCTCTCTCACTTGCGTGTAGCGGGAAACTCCGAGCATCGCCCTTTCGATGGCGCGTTGAATAACGCCGACCGCATGCTCATCCTGCTTTCGTAGAGTCCAAGTCTCTGAGGCGTACGTCAAGGCAGGAAGGACCGCGGAATCGAAGAGGTGGGCACGGAGCTTGGTGTTCTTCGTCTTCTTCGCTACTCCCTCGATGTTCTTGAAGGCTCCCCAAGCCGCTCGCTTCCTCCTGCTCAGCTCTGGAGCTAAGTCATTCATCATATTGATTTCACGACCTAGGTACACATAGCTAGAGCATTCAGAGATGGTCGTTCCGTTGAGCGTGAATGGGACTGCAGGAACGACATATCCATCCTGCTCCAAGCGGTATGGTGGCAGGTGGACGTGGCTGTCAAAGAGATCCGAGTAGAAGTCGTGGATGACCTTCTCCATTGCCCTTCTGGATGCGGTGATTGTTCCATCCGGACGTCGGAGGGCGGTCATCTTGGTCTTACAGTTGGCGAAGTCGCGGCGGGCGTTGCGTATGCTCTTCCCAGCCTCTGCGGCTTCCACCAGTACTGCTGCTCTTCTCTCCTTGAGGTCTTCCTTTATCGCTTCTCTGCATAGCTTCGCAAGCTCAGACGTCAGCTGGTAATTGCCTGCGGCTCGTGCGGCTCCACGTTGGCGAATCAGCTCGAGAGTTTCCAGAGATAGACGCTTCTTGGTAATCTTGGAACTCTCTGACTTCTTGGCGCAGTCGTGAAGATGTGCGACAAGCCGTTCGTATTCCTCGTCGATGTTGTCGATGACGGAATCCTCCCAGAGCCCAGCGAGAGAAGTGAAGTGATCCCAGTTGATGACGGTCTTGGGGCTTCGCTTCTTGAACTTTGCGGCTCTCTCTCCTCGCATCGAAAAGCGGAATCTTGCGCGAAGGAGACGGTGGTCGGATCCCGTGTAGAACTTAGGAACAACAGCGACATCGGTCAGGCAAAACCTTCGATTGAAGATGATGTGGTCGATCTCGTTATGGAATTGTCCACCAGGAGACTCCCATGTCCAGCGTAGAGAGTAGGGCTTCTGGAACTGCGAGTTACCATGGATGGTATGGGTCGACATGATAAACTCAGACAGCCTTTCACCCTGCTCATTCCACTCCATTCCGTGAGTTCCGATGTGAAGTTCTTCAGCCGTTCTTCTTGGTCCGATCTTAGCGTTGAAATCACCGACGATGACCTTGAAGAAGGTATGATCTTCCTTGTAGAACTTCTCCAATTCCAATTCCATATAGAACGCTTCGAGCTCATCCTCGTCGTAGCTTGATGTTGGTGCGTAGGCGACGAAGATTGTCAAAGCTGGAGTTGAACCACATCTTCTCAATCGCAAACGTCCGATTCGGGTCGTCAGATTTTCGTACGAATCGATGTTCATGGCCAAGTGCGTGTTGACGAGGACGCCCACACCGCCAACGCCTCTGCTGTCGCATGTTTCCCACCATATTCAGTGTAAATTTGCATAGTAGGGTAATTGTATGTTCTGATCACGAATGCCGAACTAGTTTTTAACTCTGACGCCATTTGGCGCCACGAAGCACTGATTTGGCGCCACGTCCTTTCTTCTCAAAATTTATAAAAACCTGCATATTGGGGTTGCTTGATGCTTTGATCACGAATATGACAAATTGATTAAACTTTTAGAATAAGATAGTTTT
>MU911962.1:80759-112160 GCA_036418165.1 Cooperia oncophora | reverse complement strand
TCCGATCTGCTGGAGACTCCCATGTCCAGCGTAGAGAGTAGGGCTTCTGGAACTGCGAGTTACCATGGATGGTATGGGTCGACATGATAAACTCAGACAGCCTTTCACCCTGCTCATTCCACTCCGTTCCGTGAGTTCCGATGTGAAGTTCTTCAGCCGTTCTTCTTGGTCCGATCTTAGCGTTGAAATCACCGACGATGACCTTGAAGAAGGTATGATCTTCCTTGTAGAACTTCTCAATTCCAATTCCATATAGAACGCTTCGAGCTCATCCTCGTCGTAGCTTGATGTTGGTGCGTAGGCGACGAAGATTGTCAAAGCTGGAGTTGAACCACATCTTCTCAATCGCAAACGTCCGATTCGGGTCGTCAGATTTTCGTACGAATCGATGTTCATGGCCAAGTGCGTGTTGACGAGGACGCCCACACCGCCAACGCCTCTGCTGTCGCATGTTCCGAGGAACAGTTCTTCTCCAGTCTCGTATACGGCGTGTAGCGGGCGATGCCTCCTCGTCTCGGTCAGTCCGATGACGTCGTACTTGATCTTCCTGGCTTGCAACATCAGATCTTCGATGTGAGCTTCCGATGCAAGCGTCCGTGCGTTGAAAGTACAGATCGTCATCCTAGTCCTGGGCGACTTAAATCTCCGTTGGCCCTGTGATTCTTGCAGCCTCGCCCGAGCGGTCCCAGCCGACGTCGCCCTGTCGGTGGTTCCCTCAGGTTCAGGGGAATGAGGCCCATAATTATTACTGTTTTCGGCGAGAAGAAATTTGACCACGCGTAGCTCGCCAGGCTCTGACGTGGCACCCTCCGCATTGGTACGGTGTTGGAACAGTCCAAACCGTTCACCCCCACGCCACGTTGAGGCTGCGGATAGGATTTGTGGGGGAGTTATTGTATAAATGCAAAAAAACAGAAGATATAAAACTAGCTTTAAAAAATCATAGCTCTGAAGAGGGGATGTGATTGTTGGGTGGAGAAGGGGGGTGGGCGGATCTTGAAATGGTCTTCAGTGTGATCAAAGATGGCAAGAATAGCACTCGCAGCAAGATTGCCCAGCCATATTGCGAACTTGACAGAGTAGCAAGAAATGGTCCACGAGGGACAATATGAGCCACCGGTGGCTTATAGCGGACTTATGCTGAGACGTCATTCCCCCACGCGGCCCTTTCCCGCTAAACACCACTGTCGCCATTGTGTTAATTTTGTTAACTGAGGTCGTTGCGAGCAGACGCCCTACTACTCAACACCGTCCATTCCCCACTTCTGAGCTTGCAGCTTGACCATGTCTCCAGGTGTTTCTACAGGTGCTCTCCACAAAAAAAAACCTGAATGATCTTTTATCATTCGATGATCACACGACATCCGAACATCGCTGCTGTCTCCACTACTGAACGAGATCTGCGGTCACGACCCTTCCTTACCTCCACCTCGCGGTCGAACATAACTCCCCGGTTTAATTTCCAAAATGGTGGCGAGCACTGTTCACGTGAAGGGAGGGAGCGAGGTTGCCTTTCCAGCATAACTTTTGTGCATACAGAAGAATAGGAACACAGACAAGGATTATTTGGTTCACACCTTTGGTTCTATCGAGGGAGAGCGCAATGCAGCAAACATGTTTTACAGGGTGAAAGTAGATGTCTCGCGTTCTACAAGGAAAAGTTTTCAACGCAGCGGTGTTGAAGTGGTGGACCAGTCAGTTTGTTCACTTGGCTTGTAAATATGTGCCTACTTCGACCTGTCTACCACAATAGCAGATAGTACAATGCCGATCATGACCTGAAACTGGTCACACCGGTTGTTGAGACTCGACTCTTCACTCGAATAGTTAAAAAGTGCAAGGTACACACGGCAAAAATCAAAACTGTCTGCTAAAACCAAATTTTGGCGTTGTAGTTGCATGCGTAAACCTCAATGATCCCCTTTACCTGTTGTAAGAGATATCTATGATGAAGTTTTTGTTGATTTATGAAACGAGGAGATCAAGCAGAAAATCCGTGAAGAATCGCGAACTATCGTAGCAGCCATGATTTCGCTCGATCCGTCGAGTGTTTTTTCGTGACACATCGTACTGGGTTGGCCATAAGTAATGGCGTTTTTTTCAATTGGAAATTTTGTTCAAAAGTGAAATGTTTTGCGAGCAAGTTTGATATCATCTGATAGGAAACTTCTCGTACTATAAGAATGTCAAACAGCTTCGGATGAGGAAATGGTTTTTTAAATTTTTTAGTCGTTGATTGAAAGTTGAGTCGGCGAAAATTAGTACCTTCGACAGCTGCCTCTATTTACGTCTATTCGAAGTGCAGCTTAAGCTGCTCCATACATTTGCAATAGGTTGAGCTAGAAGTCCCAGCGAGGGAATCCTCATAGGACGCTTCGGAACTAATTTCAAGAATTTCGAAGTTGGCAACCTTCACCTCGCAGATAATGGGCAGGATCACAAGTCATCGCGTGTTCCACTTGAAATTTTATGGTAATAGTTGAATGTTTCGCTAATGTGTTTTGTATGCTCTGATAGCAAATTTCGTGCTCTATAACAAAATCTGTTTTCCATGGCTGTTTACTTTCTGTTAATTCAGGTTATTAATACGGAATGTCAGGTCGATGAGAATCAGCATTCCCGACTTCTTCTCCCTACCGCTTTCCACGGAAGCTTCAAAGCCCCTGGAGTAGCTCAATAGATTCGCCATGGTTTAACAGATTAACATTAAGCAGATTAACATTAAGTTTTAGTAACAGATTAATATTAGGACGGCTCACAATATTTTGAGAAAAGCAAAACCGACAACGCTGACCTTGCAGACATCCGGTCGACCCATACCTCACGATTTTTTTGTTTTCCTGAGTAAATTTCAACACAGTATTTACAACACTATAAAAATATAGATGTTTACAATAAACTAGTCAATAATATATTCTCCATTGTTTCTTACAACCTCCTCCCACCGATCAGCCAGCTCAGTCAGTCACCGAGAAGGCATTGAAAAGCATTGCTTTTCTCAAAATCAATTGTGAGCCGTCCTAATATTAATCTCTCACTCAATGCTTTACTCAAACCATGGCGAATCTATTGAGCTGCTCCAGGGGCTTTGAAGCTTCCGTGGAAAGCGGTAGGGAGAAGAAGTCGGGAATGCTGATTCTCATCGACCTGACATTCCGTATTAATAACCTGAAATTAACAGAAAGTAAACAGCTATGGAAAACAGATTTCCATTGCAGTGTTATAGAGCACGAAATTTGCTATCAGAGCATACAAAACACATTAGCGAAACATTCAACTATTACCATAAAATTTCAAGTGGAACAGACGCGATGACTTGTGATCCTGCCCATTATCTGCGAGGTGAAGGTTGCCAACTTCGAAATTCTTGAAATTAGTTCCGAAGCGTCCTATGAGGATTCCCTCGCTGGGACTTCTAGCTCAACCTATTGCAAATGTATGGAGCAGCTTAAGCGGACTTAAGGACTTTAGCACTTCGAATGGACGTAAATAGAGGCAGCTGTCGAAGGTACGTTTTCGCCGACTCAACTTTCCAACTTCAACGACTAAAAAACTTACAAAAATTATTTCCTCACCCAAAGCTGTTTCGATATTCTTATAGTACGAGAAGTTTCCTATCAGATGATATCGAACTTGCTCGTAAAGCTTTTCACTTTTTAAACAAAATTTCCAGTTGAGGAAAAAGCCATTACTTATGGGCCAACCCAATAATATCACAATCATGTGTGCTCCATGGATCTTGGAACGTGCTCCATTAGTCTTCAGGTGATGCCTTTACTTTTCATGGGCGACTCTCCGCACAGTTACACATCTGTTTTGCCGACAAGAGCTCTCACTTCAGCACGGAATTTGTGCTGACTTAGTGTGAATTTGGTTACAAATTCCCGATTTCTGCCTTTTCTTTGACTGGACAGCCCTGCACCATCAGAAACAGTTTCCTTCCCGGAACGCTTGCTTCACGTACCTGCTCACGTAATTGTGGAATCGGCCAATGTGAGCGGCGATCTTCCTTATTGACCATCCCTTTCAAAGGCAGAAGGCGCTAATTTGAACTCGGTCTAAATGGTAGCAGGGGCTATATAGTGGGGGGGGGGAAATGGCAACATTCGAAGAGAAACGGTCAGAAACGTGCAAAAAAGCCTTTGTTCTACGTGTATCCCGGAGCAGTTTCGGAAGGATTCCCCGTTGGCATAACCGCTACGGGACATGCCGCTGTACATACTCATATATCCATGCAGCACCACAGTCGCTTCATATCAATCCCTTCGCTTCATATTGTACTTCGCAAATGAAGCGATACGAGCATCAGCATTGGTCGGACGTTTGTGGGCGAGACGCGATTGGCGTCCGTGTTAGTATGTTTTAGGTTGATAGGGCACCTTCTTCGGGAAAGGCACCACGCAGCCCCGGCTCAATAGCGCTAAATTCTGTTCTGCTGGGCGGATGTCCTATGCGTCTTCAGAATTTATCGTGCCACTTGTCTTCGAGTAAGTGCTCCGTTATAGGTTTGCTCTTCCTCAGAGAAATAAGCAACACGGGGCGTGATAAGCGCGATAACGATGACATTGGGTGCACTCATGCATATCAGCATAAGGTGGCGTTCACACATGACAGCAGCGGCGATCGCTGTGGTCGTAGTGATCACGGGGAGCGTGCCGCAGTCTATTATTGGGTTGGCACATAAGTAATGGCGTTTTTTTTCAATTGAAAATTTTGTTCCAAAAGTGAAATGTTTTGCAAGCAAGTTTGATATCATCTGATAGGAAACTTCTCGTAGTATAAGAATATCAAAACAGCTTTGGAGTGAGGGAATAATTTTTGTAAGTTTTTTAGTCGTTGTTGAAGTTGAGTCGGCGAAAATCAGTACCTTCGACAGCTGCCTCTATTTCCGTCTATTCAAAGTGGTAAAATCGCTTAAGCTGCTCTATAGATTAGAAGTAGGTTGAGCTAGAAGTTGAAGCAAGGGAATCCTCATAGAACGCTTCAGAACTGATTTCAAGAATTTCAAAGTTGGCAACCTTCAGCTCGCAGGATCACAAGTCATCGCGTATGTTTCACTTGAAATTTTATGCTAATACTTGAATGTTTGCTAATATGTTTTGCATGCTCTGGTAGCAAATTTTGTGCTCTATAGCGAAAAAGCAAAACCGTCAACGTTGACCTTGCAGACATCCGGTCGACCCATAACTCACGATTTTTTTGTTTTCCGGAGTAAATTTCAAACACAGTATTTACAACTTCATGAAAAAATGTAGATTTTCACAAGTAACCTAGTCAATAATGAATTCTTCACTGTTTCTTACAACCTTATCCCACCGATCAGCCAGCTTTTCAATGCCTTCTCGGTGACTGACTGAGCTGGCTGATCGGTGGGAGGAGGTTGCAAGAAACATTGGAGAATATATTATCGACTAGTTTATCGTAAACAACTATATTTTTTATAGTGTTGTAAGTAAGTAAAGTTAAGTTGTGCTTGAAATTTAATCAGGAAAACAAAAAAAATCGTGAGATATGGATCAACCGATGTCTGCAAGGTCAACGTTGTCGGTTTTATTTTTTCTCAAAATCAATTGTGAGGCATACCACTGTTGGGCTGCTCCAGGGGCTCTGAAGTTTCCGTGGAAAGCGGTAGGGAGAAAAAGTCGGGAATGCTGATTCTCACCGACCTGACGTTCCTTGTTAATAACCTGAAATTAACAAAAGTAAACAGCTATGGAAAACAGAATTTTATTGCAGCGTTGTAGAGCACGAAATTTGCTACCAGAGCATGCAAAAAACATTCAATTATCAGCATAAAATTTCAAGTGAAACATACGCGATGACTTGTGATCCTGCGAGCTGAAGGTTGCCAACTTTGAAATTCTTGAAATCAGTTCTGAAGCGTTCTATGAGGATTCCCTTGCTGCAACTTCTAGCACAACCTACTGCTAATCTATATAGCAGCTTAAGCGATTTTACCACTTTGAATAGACGGAAATAGAGGCAGCTGTCGAAGGTGTTTCGCTATTTCCTCACTCAAAGCTGTTCTGATATTCTTATAGTACGAGAAGTTTCCTATCAGGTGATATTGAACGCTTGCAAAACATTTCACTTTTGGAACAAAATTTTCAATTGAAAAAAACGCCATTACTCATGTGCCAACCCAATAGTTGGACCACTCCCTGCACTAAAAAAGGAATACCTACGTTTATATTTTTTTACTAAATGCTTATCTTTGCTATTAACTTCAAACGTACTACTGTTTCCAAAGTAAGGGGATCCAGAATGAGGGAAGGAGCTTTATCTTCTCTTATGGGCTCGAAGATAAGGGCTTCTTCATTTCCTAGGTGAACTTCTTTTTGTTTTTTTTATTGTTCTAACTTGAATGTGTTTGAGAAATCCCCTACTAGCTAAAATTTCCTTGCTTCTAAAATATATGACTTTACAGCTTGAGGGTAAATAATGAAAATATGAAACAAAAAGAAATAACCTAGGAATTAAAGTTCGAATTTATTTAAGCAGCAGCAGCAAAGAGACAACTTCTTAAGAATAGGCTAAGCACGGTATAAACTATGTAATTTTCTGAGCATGGTACAACCTTGAGGAATGAGAAAAGAAACAATGAAAATTACCTTGAGTGAGGCTTCTACGCTTTTCGCTCATCGTTCCGCAAATCCATAAAAACAAATAGAACAAATAGCCCCTTAATTTAGGTCTTCTGTCTCTCGAACTGAAGATTTGTTAGTTCGAATAGAGTAGCAACTAATCAGAGAAAAAGTACATGAATGGAGATTTCCCTACTAGCACTCGGAGCAGTCCAACAAGTGGGGCTGGGTCGCCAACTCGCAATCGGCGCGATCGCCACAATCGCTGCTGCAATTTCGAAGTATGAACGCCGCCTAGCAGGATTAACTCTCAAAAGTGATGGAAAATAGGAAGTTTTTGCGAATGGGCCTGTGTTCGCAAAAAGGGGGAAGGCTGTTACTAAGAAGGTAACTGAAGAGAGATGAAATTATTCCAGAAAAAAGTGGGTGCGATTTTTAGCGTGGAGCGTATTGGTTATTGGAATATTTCCTAAAAAGCACAGCGAATTCGGATTAGCTAAGACTTGGGTGCCCCTATATGTATGGTAAGCAGTTAATCAAGAAACGTACCTGAACACTACCTTTGGGCCCCTCTTAGGTAAATCTAGTGAAGGATCGGCAGCAAGTACTCCTTTGAATCCTTTGAAGCGAACCTGCAACAGACAATCCGATTCGCATCGCGCAGTTGACAGTGAATTAAGCAGTGCATAAACATAAACGTAAATAGAGAAACAGACGCAACCTGATAGCAACAAGGAACGATGTCAAGCTGTAGGTCTAACGCAATTCGTCTAGCTAGTGAAGGTGCTATTCGACCACATCCGTCGGAAAAGCAATACAGTTCATGTGTTTCTGGATGACCCTTTCCTCCTTCTACGTCATCCTCAACACAGCACTCTTTTTGAATGACCTGCACAGTCGGCTGCAAGGAAGCAACAGGCTACATTGAAAATAAAGTTTCCTCTCTGAGTGTGTCAACCTGAGCTTGAGTGAAACATTGTCCCATTCTACTCATCAGTTTTGGCACATTCTTGCTACTGCTGAAGTCTCCCATCCATTCCCTCATATCTTCAACAGTCATGGTGACATCTCCAGTCTGATGATTCAGCGCGGAAGCGTACATATAACAACCATGGTCACGCATCTGCAAGTGGTCTGTGTGGAAAACTCGACGTTCAATTTCGTTTTTTTTCATTACATACCACATCTAGCGCCCTCATTCTACACCTAACAATTTTGTTTTTGCCTGTTGAAGAACTGGAACCCTTGAATTAGCCGCAGTTTCTCGAATGGACCTTTTGAACTTCAAAGGTTGGCGTTTACTATCAAGATCAACGGTTTGAGGAAATGGACAGGTAAATGAGAGGATTATCAGATTAGACTGTAACCTGCTCATTTCCACTTTTGGCGATACCGGTCCACCTACAGGGATCGATGAAAGTTGTGTCTTTTTTCAGTCATATGAAAAAGAGAAGGCTTATTATGAAGTCCTCCATAAACCCCCTCCAGGAACTATTCAATGTGTGTTTCGTCGAACGGTAAAACTGGGTTGTCTTATGCAGCTGCCTCATGCTTCTGATCCCATTTGTACCCGATCTATGAGACCACTTCTTTGATAATGTTCGTCAAATGAGGTGTGATGAGCGTAAGCCCCTTACTGTATAAAACGTTTGCACACTGTCACTCGGCTCAAAAGGGAAGGAGGTAGGTCGAAGTGGCCATTTGAAATGAAATGTATACCGGCTGGAAGGTCTTTGGACGGGAATTACGAAACCGTCTTCCATATCTGCTGCGGACCTCCCAAAAAAAGTTACGGAGCTTAGTTACGGAGCTTCTTGTAGGGAGAATACTCGCACTCAGTACGAATTGGCGGTCTGAGCTTGGTGCGATCGTAGCAGCGTAGCCGAATGGTTACGGTAGGGCTCACGAATAGGAGGTGAGAGGTTCGGATCCTTGATGCATGTGCTTTTATTTGCATTTTTTCGAAAGTGGTCTCTGTGCACTCAAAAGATTTTGCATAACTCTTGTGCCTGATAATGTCGTGACGTAATGTTTCTGAACTGATGGAGCCATTGCGAACGATTTCATGGAGAACATTTCTGGCTGAAGAGATTGTCATACGAGCCGAAAACTTCCAGCAGGTGCGAAAGCGCCACATTGGGAAGAACATCCTTCAACACTATGTGAGCGATGAGTGAAGGTTTTGCCTATCATGACTTCTAGATCATCGTCAAAACCACGTCATAATGAAGCATTTTCCTACTATACCCACCTTGCGCACAACTTCGTGCAGTTTCGGATTCGATTTCCAGTCATGTCGTTTGGAAAATAGTCATTTTCCAGAGGAAACTCTTTCGTTGGAATGCATTTTTGTTGTTGGAAATATGCTTTTCCAAATCAATGAAAGAAGAAGTCAACAGCCAGAAATGTTCTCTATGAATCGTTCGCAATGGCTCCATCAGTTCAGAAGCATTACGTCACGACATTATCAAGCGCAAGAGTTATGCAAAAACTCTTTAGAGCGCACAGAGACCGCTTTCGACAAAATGCAAGGCTACGCATCAAGGATCCAGACCTCTGACTACCTATTCGTGAGCACTACGACGGAACTATTATGGCCACACTGCCATGATGCCACCAGCCGTACGCCTCCATTTCGATCCAGACCTCTGACTACCTATTCGTGAGCCCTACGACGGAACCATTCGGCCACACTGCTATGATGCCACCAGCCGTACGCCTCCATTTCGTACTGAATGCTAGTATTCTCTCTGTAAAAAGATCCGTAACTCTCTCCTGGGAGGCCCGCAGCAGATATGGAGGATGGTTTTGTAGTCCCCGTCCGAGCAATTTTCAGGCGGTATACATTTCGTTTCAAATGGCCACTTCCCTACCGTGATTCTTGCCATACTGGTACTGGGACATTGCTGAGCGTGGCTGGAACCTCCGCCCCGTCTCTGCAGCCCATCTTTCGCAGCGGATAGCTTGTCTAGGCCACTCATCGTCATCATTAACGTTCTTGATCGACTTATATTAGCAAGACTTCAGCATAAACGTAGAATCATGTACAGGTGACTTAACTCATCATATTCTGTTTCTGAGTTGACCTCAACCTCTTTCAGCCCTGATTTTCTTTTCCAGTTGTGCTCGGCTACTAGGCACTTACGATTAGTGGCATCACAGTCACAGTAGGACAGTGGGCACCTGCGCCACTCGAACGAATTCCCTGTCATTTGCATCGCATTTGCATGCATCGACAAATGGCGCGCTTACCACCCGCGCGGTCCTAGGTTCAAATCCCGGACCCGCCCAGGCCAACCAAGCCTTCTACCCTCCGGGGACGGTGAATTGGTACCAGATTCGTCTGGGAGGATAAAACACTGACTTGTACATCGGCTGGCCACCGCAAGTCATTGTATAGGCCACATCGCATTCAATAAGCCACTACGATTCTGAATGGAAGTAGAATGCGTGCCGCATCCCACAAAGGGATTGATCAACGGCGAAGACTTTATCCTTTTTCATCCTTTATCCACATTCCTTTGGTACCCTCACCTAGCTTACAGCCTCACCCTTTGCTCTTGTTACCAAACGTTTTGCATGTGTGTCGTCGTTACTACTAACCTGCATCCATCGCAAACTTCTGCACTGTAACCATTACTGCAATTCAGTGATCCGCATGATGCCTCCGTGGCATTTGGCATCCAGGTCCGCACTGCAGGGAGTGCACCACTTGCTTCACGCGAAAGGGCGTGATAAAGCGGCCACAGATGCGATGCAGATTTGCAAGAGTTACACGGTGAATCACACTCATACTCGCACTTGCCAGCAGTGTCGTGGGACCACCTCATGTGGTCGTTGCACAGAATGGTTTCATGTCAAGGTCTGCAAGTTTACACTCTATACTGCTTCTGCTCCAGTGCGCAACAAAAGTACGTGGACATCCCAATATTCGACTCAACACCTTTGATTATTGCGAAATCGGGCCGTTACTATTCGATTCTTCGGGTACGGAAACCTCAGTACACTTCACTTCGCAGCATCTCATGGGTGAACTCCAATTTTTTAATTGTGGAAAAAATTTCTTCGTACCAAAAGTACGTGGACACTAAGGAAAAAATAAAAATATTTATGAGATTAGAGTCTTGTAGTTCGATTCTTTGCGAGTTTGGTCATTTTATGTCCCTGAGACAGGTTCCTCATAGATGGCTCGCGTATAGCGTCGCAAGTAGCCTTGAGGTGATTAACCGCACTGCACTACCGGCTGGTTTTGAAACACACGCTGAACCGTAATCTCCTGACATTTCAAAATGACACCAGTCAGTAGGACTATCCAGACTCTCTATTTGCTCAGAACAACGTACGAATACCGTGAGTCGCTTAGATAACTCTCGGTATGTTGGCCGAGAAAACGTTTCAACAAGTATCTGACCTCAAGAATAACCGTTTGTGCGCTCTCCGGTCAAATGAGTGTGCTTCATGAACTAAAAGAACAAATGCTTCCAGATTAGCTGTTCAGAACGAGATGACAAAACTCGAAGTTCTTCGTGAAAATACTAAAGTGTCATCATATAAGGTGAGGGCAGAAACTGCCAAGTTAAAAACGGACAACATCCCATGAAAATACCCTTGGTAAATAATATTTCTGGATGAGAAAAGTTCAGTATTGACGCTGCGGACGGATTTCGCGACTTTGAAGTGGCCTTCGTAGGTGACTACTGATGTCCTCTAAAAGCAGCTTCGGAGGGGATGTACATCTGGCTTGCTATGGCTTTGGAAGAAGCGCAAAAATAGCCCCCTTTTCCTGCATACTTAAGAAGTCGGAATATGGATGAGCTGCCGTTTCCCCTTTCTGAGAAAACAGGGTAATGCGGGAAACATGCTCCATAGCGGGAGGCCGCGGCCGCAGCTGTCTGTTCCCAGCAAAGAAAAGGCTCTTGCGCAACGGTAGTGATAGTTAGCCCACAGTCTTACAAATTGTTGTCATTTTGAAAACGTCAGGAGATCACGGTTCAGCGTGTCTCTTACAGCAGCGGACACATTCTCTGCTTGCAACGCTCTTCCGAGAACGCATGAGGAAACTCGTTCAATGACATGCCAGATGCAATGATCAAACTAGCACAAAATCATGTAGGAGCTACCGGACTCCAATCTCAAAGATATTTTTATCCTCCCCCAAGCGTCTACGTACTTGTAGTACAACGAAACTTTTTCCAATAATAAAAAAGTGTACACGAGAACAATTTGTAAATTTGCAAAATTCGACATGCTAACAGTCTGTGCGACGAGCACATGAGCACAAACTATGATGCTGTTGGCAGCCATTGCACAAGCAGCTCGCGTGGCAGCTGGACGTGAGCTCGCGCGTGGGTCGCTCCATCTTTATGACTCAATCACTAGCGCAGCTATGAGCAGCTAAGTAAATGAACAAATTCCTTTTCCATTATGAAGAACGTCTGGCGAAGCCAAGCTACCTAAGGAGAAGGTGGATAGCTCGGCGTCTGCCGGGCGTATCCACCTTCTCCTTAGGTAGCTTGGTAGTAGGTATAGAAAGGTGGGAGTTGGGTAGCACTAGAACGCGACTGCAACGGCAGCGCTTCGCCGGGCCTGAATTCTTCTAGAAGCGTGAATAGCTGGACTACGTACCATGCATTTGCACTGGCGAAAATTCCTGCTTGCCTCTCCGAAGCCGAATACTGAGCGCTTCTCCCGACAAGAGAGACCGGTAGTCATTCTGAGTCACTTATGCTTTTCTTTCAATTTCAACTGCCCTAACCACGTGTCAGCAATCGGAGTGTTATTCTTAAATTCCTCCATGGTACACAAAACACACTCAGTTTCTTATCCTCATTCCACTGGAACTTCATCCTTGGTCGAATTTCCTCCAGTCCAAAGCTCTGAGTGGTGTTTGGTGCATCGCTCGTCTGAAGATGGAAATACTGCTCAATGACATTCCCTATCATTGACCAATTATCCAGTGAATAACCTGCGATGAGCTTCATGGCTTCCGAAGTGGACAATGTGCGCTTGCTTTCAGTGTAGGGAAAAAAGTTCTCTGCATCTTTCTTTGAACTGCGGAGACAGAGAAGCCACGGCATTATAAGGATAGAAGTTATGCGTTATGATCTTACCAGTTCATTTTCTAGTGTTATCAGGAAAGTGTTGGCCAAAGGAAAGTTTCACAATCTGAGCCTCGAATACTCGGCATTAAAGCGGTGAGAGGTTAGCGCAGATGGTATCGTATCAATTTTTATCGATTGATAAGATTACCTGTCACCCGTCATCAATGTCCTCATCACTAAATCTCTATGATTTGGAGAGCGTGAACCACCTTGAACAGCGACGACGACTGCAACCTCCATTATCAGCCCCTATCAGTAGTTATCGCTTCTAGTCACCCACGGTTGATGTTCCCAACTCACTCTCTATATCACTTGCTGAAACGCACGCCTCGCTGATACTGTGACCTGCGCTATGAATACGATGACCTCACTATTCTAACGTCCCTTATCGAATCTTATCAGCAGCTCACAGTTCTTATTACCCACCAATAATGTTTTTGGCCCTCATCCTATATCATATCTCGAAATCAAGAGCTGACTGCTGCTGTGACCTGCGCTGTGAATATGGTAACCTTTTCCTTCTAACGCCCCTTATCGAATCTTATCAGCAGCTTACAGTTTTTGTGACCCACTAATGATGTTCTTGGACTATCCTCTATATCATATCTTAAAATCGAGAGCAGGCTGATGCTGTCACTTGCGTTATGATTATAGTGACCTTCTCCTTCTACAGCCCCTTATCGAATCTTATCAACTGATATAACTTCCTGTCACCTACCAATAGTGTTCCCGTCACACCCTACATCACTTCTTGAAATCAATGTCTCACTGCTACTGGGACAGGCGCTATGAATTTCGTGACACACAGACAGACGCACACACAAACATACACACACACACATACACACACACGGACAGACATACTTAGCGGATTATATAGAGTAGGATAATCCCAGATGACGAAGACGATATCGGCGGACACGGAGAGAGTCGCGAGATGTCGCTCGGCTCGGACGACTGCACTTCGAGTTTTGCTCATCGACCACTATGCAATTAACCATTTATCATGTGCTCCCCTCATTGCCAGTAAAGGATCTATTCTTCAAGTATTGCGCATGCTTCACTCACTGGTAGCAGCGAGTGGAGCTGTCCCCACTGCAGCTCACTTCCTTTTTCTCAAGTTTTCTTTTTTATAGTCCCTTTTGTTAGTATTCACCCTTTCTCTCACCCATTTCTTCGCCATACCTGGGCGGATCAAACAGTTCTTGACCTCGGTTTTCTCCACAACCGTAACAGACTATGCATGGCTTGGCCAGCCATTGCGTAGCGAGAGGATTCCCCCATCGCCGCAGCCGATCGCCGTTCGCATCAGATGACTCGCTCTTCTCGTTCGATGCACATTTCGACGCTCTCTAGTTCTCTCATGTTCTGGTCGTATCTTGGCCGATAACACAATTCTGCTTCCATCTACAGAAGTTGATACTCTTCTGAGAACGCCAGAGCAATGCCCCGGCACCGCAGAGGAGGACATTTTGCGATCCTCCTCGCTGGCAGAATCTCCGCGAAACGACGATGACCTTTTGCCGGTTCCCCCAAGATAGACATGACAGAGTGCGCCACCGCTATCTCCGTTCTCGCCTAATCGCGACTCGTGCCGTTTGCATCACCTTCGCTTCTTCAGCGTCACCCCAGCCTCCCAACCTCTACAAGGAATTCAAGCCGCCGAGCGCGGCATTGGTCTATCAGTCCTCTTCCTCTCGCTCTCGGGGTCCTAGCAACCGTTCTCGCTGTGAGCGTAGATTCCCAAAAGGCGGTCCTACTCGACACGATGCCAGCTTTTTCGCAAAAGTGAGTTGCGCGACTGAATGATAGGCCTCCCCTAATAGATCCTGAAGGTTACACACACCTCTCGAAGCTCCTTGGGCGCTCTTAGTTCGCCCTCGTCGACCTCGTTATGCGAGCATCGCAAGGCACTGCGTAGCAAGCGAACTGCCCATTATTATCGACCAGTTCCCTTTGCCGGCTACAAGACTACTCGCTGGGATCGGTCATTGTTCCCGATCTTCATCCGCGATCCCCCCCCCCCGAGTCCCTCCAACGAAAATCCGGTTATAGAACTTCAGACACTGGAGGAAGCTATACGGTCCGAGAACAGTCTTCGGCCATCATTCGCAGCACGATCGACGGCGTATACCAAGAACCTATTCGCGAGAACGCGATCTCCGCTGGACTCGGTCTTCCACATTGGCCCCTCTCTCCGACTGTAGCAACCATCCGGTGATCTCCCAGGTCGTCGCGGTAGGCTACGGCATTGGCGTCATACTAGAAGCAAAAGACTTCTTCGTTGTCGGCCCGGATCGATGCGACTTGCATTGCATTGTCTTGGAACAGTGCGAAGTTGATGACGCAAAACATGAGAGGCTTCGACAGGTCGTCGCTTGTATTTATCAAATACTTTGTCTGGGTTTATTCGGTTACTCCGACTAGAGCGGTTCTTCGAGAGCGACTTCCATTCTGGATCGATCCCGCACTCCACGAGCCACCGCAATGCATGCTTCTTCAGTGTTCATCAGTGTACTTCTTTCGAGTGGACCAGTTTGCATTCATAACGCCCCACCAACATAGCAAAACTAGTTTCGGCATCGTCCTTCTGCTTATAACTCGAGCGATCCGAGTTACGAATATTATGGGCGTTTTCAGAGGGGTACGAAGGCGGTCGCCGTTACCCCATCCTTGTGCGATCCCAATCTTGATCCCGCCTAAAAATATTCCTCAGTACTCGACGAAACACGGCTCAACGCCTCATTTGTCATCCGTTTTTCCAAACCTCCAGTGTCCGTGTGGGCTCAAGGCGATATATGCCAACTGGCTCCGTTTTCTGCCGGTCAGCACTAGCGAAGGAGTTCTGCTTCTGCGTGTGATGCACCTCAGCCCAGAAGGCAAGGAATAGCTAACCGATCTTGTCAGTGAATTCAACAGCTATTCCAGAAACATCAACACTGCTCGAGGTAAACTGGGCCGTCTTTTCAACGTCTCTTGTTCCACTCTGGCAGCTATGACAACCCTGCAGGATGACACAGCTGAGAATATGCCCCCCCCTCGTCTTGATTTTATTCTCGAGGATACGGCCCGCGAAGCAGCCTGGAGTAGAGGACGCTTTCTCGACATTTGGGTAGCTGTACCTGACTATACAATGACAATGCGCGTAGAATCCGTTCTCTTCAGCATGGACCGCAAACAACTTTGAGCAGGCATCGCTGGTTTCACCTGGAACCACGCCGGACTTATGGACCTCATGGACACGCAATAGCGCGTCTTCGACGAATGACGAATCGCTGACAGCTATGTTCGTCTTGCCAAACCTACAAAATCAGCAAATCCAGCATATTAGGCAGTCTTCCGTATGCTACACATAGTTTCTCGAGTGGAACCAGGCACCTAGCCTCCGAATTCTCGACGTGGTCTACCATAACACAAACTATGGCTTATACGGCTTATAGCTTATACGCCTGCATCCTTTAGGACCCCGGTCCAGCAAACCTACCGCCAGCACTTCCGGATACCTTTCGGCTCAAGCAACTGTCCATTTCTCTCACGAATGATCAGCTACTCGCGCTGAAACTCGAAACGGCATATCATTAAACAGACGGCTGTACGAAATAAACAACAAAACAAATCAGAAAAATAAGCTACGAACAAAAACGCACTCCAGTCACAATGTAAAAATTAAAGGCACGGTCCGCGATAAAAAGCCTAGGTGATTTTGCAGAAATGTGGAAGAAAATTCGCCAAGTGAACCATCTATGAAGAGAAAATGCCAAAGGGAACGTTGGAAACGCATTCGTCAGGCCTCCTCTAGCCTCAAACAACTGTAGAGGTAAAAGACCGCGCGCTGGGACAATTCCCGTCGGCTGATTCCCAGTAATGAACCCTATGACTCTACAAGAGACATTGAATGCATCCACTCCATGATACTTGCCCGGAGCATTACTTTTGGCTGGAAGGCCGACTTTGGAGGCGGAGTCTGGAGGCGGAGTCACTGGAAAAAGGGATGTACCACTGAAGCAACTTTGCGCCTTAATCCCTTTACCGTACAACTTTCCGCCGCGAAACTGGCACAGGGTTGTCCACTCCGGACCGCACTACCTTCCCACATAACCTCTTGCATTTTCATAGGTCATCGCGGACCGCTCCTTTAAAGATAGCGCCTGAGATCGACTTTGGCAGGTTGTAGGGCTTAGAGTTGTTAGAACATATGGCAAGTAGAGTAGGGCTCAGAGTTTTTAGAACATGTGGCAAGTAAAGCATTAATCAAAAAAGTAAACAAAAAGCGCCGCAAGAACATAGAATAAGACCCTGTTCGATCGGACGCATCTGGACGAGTTTCGCAGATTTTGGGTGAGTTCTCCAAAACCCGTCGCCGCCTCGTTGCGGCTAATTCTCACGTTCGAGGCCACGTTGTTTAAAAGATAACCTATCTAATCTATCTTAAGTTTCTTATCTATGAGTTAATCTCTCTATCAGTGTACGAAACGAACGCTAGAAATTTAGCGATTATCAATGCCAGCGAGGATTGATAACGGAAAACCAATCGAGGCGGGATTAACACGACAGGCGGAGTCAGCTTATCATTGTTGACTCCGCCTTCGTCTATCAATCGATTTCGAGTCCAGGAGTGGGATATCCTCTGTGGTTGCGGACTCCGCGATCTTGTACAGTACAGGGTTTCTTCACCTTGGTTGATCTCGGAGCTGTCTTCAAGTAGCATGTACGTAACCAATAAGAAATAATACGGCCAGAGATGAGCTCAATCAGCCGCTATATATAATTTGCTATGTATGCTTGTTTGCTTGTCTGTCCGGAGCGGTGCCACTGAAAAAAATTCATAAATCGGCTACAGAGTAGCCCTGAGAAGGGTGGGGGGGGGGAAGTGGGACAAGGTAGTGAAGTGTTGGCAGACCGAATAGAGGAGAGAAATCCGAAATGGTTGCAGACGAACAAAGGCACACGGACAAGTAGATTGAGGTCCACAAGGGGTTAGTGGACGAAATGGAAGGTTAGTGGACGAAATGGAAAAGACATCTCCAAAAGGTTAGGCCGTACATTTGCGGTGCTTGCCTTTGCGGAGTCAACTTGCTTTCCTGTGTTTGAATGCTCAGCTATTACGCGGCCTTCCTCTCATCTGCGCTCAAGGTGCTCGTGATGTGTGAAATGTGGCATCAATACGACCCCTTCCTAGAAGGAGGCTCTCGGTACGACCCTTTCCTTCCCAACACCTACCTACCACTTTCCTACAAGTTCCCAGCTTCCTACCAGTTTTTCAACCGAAAATTTTTCGCCGAGCGGGGTGGCGGAGGGGTATATAGCCAATGTGAAACGGAAAAATCCGCGAAAACTCAGGAAAACTCAGCAACCGGGAAAAGTTCTCCCCAACGCGGCAAACTTCTTTCAAAGGCTGGACCATCCCAACAACGACCAAATACGACCTTCCCTCCCCAGCAGCCAAGTGCGACCCCCCCCCCCCCCATGTGTTTCACACAACGATGCTGTACCCTGTCCGTGCACTTGATCAGTGCTCCTCACCACCATTGTATACACGGTAACAGTGTTGAAAATAGCAAGTATGATGCTATTGGTCAAGGAGCGTTGACTATGTGTACAGATTGAAGAAAAGCCGAATATGAGTTGACTATTCGAACATGAGGAAGAAGGTACGCGAGGCGAAGCCGTGCCCGCCGGCAAAGTCGGCCGTATTGAAGGAGGCGCGCCGGCAAAAAAACGGATTTTTGAAAGGAGTACATATTCAAAAAAATTATGGGAAACATGTGTCTATGTATGCGTATTTACATAGTATGCATATGTGTACACGAGTACGTATAAAACATGGTATGCATACCTACATATACTGGTAATTACCACCCGCCTCGCCCGGCTGACGCCGCCACTTCTCCTTGGCCAGGCAAATGTTGCTTCGCCGCGTATCTCTTCTTTCCTTGCGCTGGAGTACATGGTTGTTGTCTGCCATATCTCTCATTAAACATGGTCAACACCACTTATCCGATAGCATCACATCTACTACTCTCAGCAATGCCATTTATGTGGCAGAGGTGAGGAGCGTTGATAAAGTTAATAGATGGGAGATGGGAGGCAATGCCAGGCATCAGCCATGCAACCATATTCCAACACAACGAAAGAAGAAACTCTTGGAGAATCGCGCCCGTCCACGGAAGTCCGCCACAGAAGAAGTAGCGCCGAGTTTGGCCGGTAACCCGACTGATATCATATGACCGTAGTAGTTGATGGTGATTATTCAGAAGCGATGATAAGAGTCAGTAAGACAGATATATCATTTCTCTCTAAAGTGCTCCGGAAGCCGACTTTTCCGCGCCCAAATCTAGGCACCCCTCCTACCACAACGGGTGTGCCTCCCCTGCCTTTCTCCCCTTTGCTCATTTTCGCTCCTTTTTCCCGGAATCTCGGTCGTCATGTGGCAGAATGAGAATTTTTCGGCTTTGTCCCGTCCACTTGGGCGCGCCCCTGCGAACAGGATAGGTGCCTCCCACTCTTTATCCGCCGACCCCTTGCTAATATTGGACACTTCCCGGATCTACAAAATCGATACCCACTCCAAACTTGACTGGGCCGCAGATCGCCAGGTAGAACCGATTTCAGCAGACAAACAAAAGTAAGACGGACAAACAAACAAGTGTTAGGTAAACATATGTATAGCAGGGATTATGACCAGCACATATATCGCTGGCTTACAGGGAGATTTTACTGTTCAAAATACAAACGACGAGTACAATCGATTTGTTGAACGTCATCGGCAAAGTCTAGGGGAGTCACACTTTCGAAGCTCTTAAGAAACGCCTAACTTCGGGGGCTCGCGAGCCGACGCAGGAGTGTAGCAGACTGCCGGTAGACAACATGGGGCGATAGGAGGGTACCAGCTGTCTGCTTCCCTCCTATTGCCACACACTCCCCACTCCTGGACGCTGGTAGATGCTACTAGTCGCTAGATCGATATCTGTACTTCTCTAGTCGATAACGCGCTTGGATGCTAGTGATCGCCGGTGGACGCTGCCGGCCGCTGGTAGAGCCGCTGCAAAGTATTAGGTTGGACGAAAAGTCGTGCAACACTTTAACTGAATTGTTCTAGAAAAAGATCAAATGTTCGAATGTTTTCATCACTAATTAGTGGAGACTGTCCTCTCGGGCTTCTGCAAACTTCTGCAAATGGATATACAACTTCAAGGAAGTTTTCAAAGCTTAAAAGTCCCTCAGAGATCGAGGTACTTTTCGACCTATCCCATATTATGAGTTCCTGTAGGGCCACTCCGCCGTAGTCGAGGAAGCTAACACTTACGTTGTCTTGAGGAAGGATATCGCTTGCCATGGCAGAGGGTAGCTTTTGCATCAGCGCTTCCAGGCTGGACTTATTTAATTCGAAGGTAGGCAATGTGTCGGCCACCAGCACAGAATGACGGCCGTTTACTCAAGCTTCTTGAGGCGCAGCCGAACGTAACCACCAGTAAGTTGGCAACCTCTCTAGGCTCCACCTAACTGACAACTGCCATGCTTCTCCGCAATCTCGGTTATCGGAAAAATTTTTGTGAAGGATGCCTCATGAGTTGGCCCGTCTGACAAGTCATACCGAATGACCGTGACTGAGTTTTCTTTTCCTTGTACACACTGGAAGAACATTTGTGAGATCTTGTGGTTGGTAGCGAGTGGTGGAGTCCTTGCGTACATCATGCACATGTCCCTCGCAGGATCTCTCAAACAGAAAAGTAGATTGCTTAGCCAAAAGCAGATGTGCATGGGATAAAGATTTCAGTGTGTTATTGGTGGGACTTCAAAGCGGTATCGCTGGATACTAGCACAGCTGTAAGGACCACAGCCACTCTAAGCAACTTAGAAATATGGATGACGCGACCGTACCCAGCCTATTTATCAAAGTTAGCAGCCTCTAATTACCACCTTTTGATCCCTACCGCATCCTTAAAAAGGCAAAAATTCCGAAAATCGACGTCTACTCAAAAATGAGGTCCACCTCTTCTTTTTATCATAGTTGCCGTAGTTCTATGAGAATGGAAATGAGAAGCTGTGCAAAAGAAGGGCACTAGTCCTAGTCATCAACTGTGGTTACCTTGTAGATTGTGTTTCTTAGTGAAGACAAATTTGGTTCGAAAATTTGGTCAGAGTGTCGCAGGACTTTCCGTCGAACCAATAATAACATGTGACACGTGCAAGGAGGCTGTGAACTTCTACAGCAAGATAAAGGCGATATCCAACGAGCTGGAAATATCTACGCAAGTTCACTCCCAATGATTCAAACCTCATGGATCTCATACCCGAACCCGACAAGTCCGGTAATCAGAGTCCAAAAGTTCTTGGAATCAAGTGGAGTCCCACTAGCGATACGATAAATGTTCAATGTTTAATGAAGGAGTTTGCTAAAATTCAATAAAAGAACAGTAAGCACCTCATTAGCACAGTGTACGATCTTCTGGGCTGGTTTATACCGCTATTTGACCAGGCTGAAGTTTTTCTTCAAAACCTGTGGAAAGTACAGTTCAGTGTGACACCCCTTCACCAAAAGAAAAAGCGACTGAATGGGCTCAGATCACAACTTGGAAGGTTACCACAAAGACATTCTAAGATTCGTAGCACCGAAGAAGACGGAAACAGTTCTGGTTTTTTTTGCAGGAGCAAGTGCTACGAAATAACTGCATGCTCACATCTGAAGAAGGCGCACCTTCTAATGGCGAAGTCTAAGCTGCCTTCAATTCATGGGGAAAGTACCGTACCGAAGCTCGAGGTAAAAGCAATACGTTGGCATCTCGCCTACGAAATGCGATAGCAAGGCGGTTGAAGTAACCACTGCATATTAGAGGGGATTTTTATTCTGTCAGACTCCGTGATCGCTTTGTGCTGGATATAGAGCACAACCACCTAACAGGGGAAGGATACTTTTCAAGACACGTGCCATCTGGAGAGAATCCGGCTAATTGTGGAACGCGAGGGCTGACATAGGATGAGTTCTATCACTGGGTGACAGGGCCATCCTGGCTCCAGGAAGACTAACTGGTTGGCCTATACGTAACACAGTCTTCGAATACGCTGCTGAGATCAAGTGAAGAACGAGCAGCCAAAACGGATATAGTAGCGACCACAGGAGTGCTGTCATTCTGCCCGGAACTTCTAGAACAAGGCCGTATACCTTCACCGAACCAAAGCGGATTATTGCATATGCTCTTCGCTTTGTGCGGTCGGCAGTAGCGAAAATTAACAAGAAGAGAACGAAGCAAGATCTTGATCCCAATACCGGACAGTCCCTCCGACCTACACACTCTTCCCTGTGTGGAGGTGACGTAGAATTTGCTGGAAAATCGTAGTGAAAGCCCCAAACATTGAAAATTACAACTGCAAATACCGAGACGTTAAAAGAGAAGCTGTGCAAAAGGTGGGCACTAGTCCTAGTCATAAATGGTGATTACCTTGTAGATTGGAAATGGTTTTAGTGAAGGAAAATTTGGTCCGAAAATTTGGTCAAAGTGTCGCAAGACTTCCCGTCCAACCTAATGTGAACGCGGCCTTAAGCAATTCTATTCTAGTAACACTAGCTAAAAAAACGCGCTTTCGAAAGACGTCCTTTGTTGATAACGGAGCCCACAATTATGATGTTTGCGGACTAGTTTGTGACACAAATAAGGTTTCATCTGATCCACACAACAAATAAAAACCTCTGGCTAGAATCAGCTAAGCGACTCAGAATCCCAGGAATGTTCAACACCGTTACTGGTCGCGACAGTGCTCGTTTTTTGATAAAGCCGAATAAAGTATGAATCCGTAGTCGCATACTGTATTGCAGTTTGCTATACGCCTTAATAATTCGGTGAGTCAATTTCCCTACTGAATAAACGTAATGATTGAACTGAGGTCTCTCCTATACGGATTTCACATAATCAACTCGTTCTGTCTGTTACAAAATACAAGCCGATGATCACATTGAACGCGCCTGTGAATTGCTCCACGCCAAAAAGTGATAGTGGCGTTTGTTGATTTCCACGCCATGCGACAGAGTTCGCTGCACAATATTCGCTACAATAGATGACTGCTCTAAAATAAGTGTGTGACCATGATTTAATATAGACGCTAGTCAAAATATCCAAGGAGGATTTATCCAAGTTCATATTGCCTAAGCTCCAATATTCTGTGGCCTATAAACCAGTAATGAAACTGACCATCGTGAACTTGTGCTGAACGAAGACCACACTTAAAAAGATCTTCTTATACTGTCAATGACACTCGTTGCACTAGGTGCCAAAAAATTTTTCGGTATCAAATGTTCCCAAAAAAGTGCGAACCATAGATGAATCAAGCGGTCCCATGTGGCCTGCAACGCGCGATCGCATGTGACTCATGCTTTTGTGAACGTGATGATAGGCAATCTATCGAGATTGTCCGGCTAGTAGCCCCACCTTCAGAGTCCTGATTGGAACCAGCTTCTTTGGCCAATGTCCAAACTGCTTGGTAGCCCACGCATAATGACCAGAGAACTTGGAACAGTGTACCGCGCGCCACTTCAGGTAAAGAGAGTTATCTCTGATTTTACTGCAACTTTTAGATATGTTTATTTTGGATAGGCGCCCATCAACCGGCCAGTCAACCTCGGTCTGACGCTGCTTCCGGCGCCGTATTGCAGCTTTTGCCTTGCTAGGGAAAATGTAAACACGAGCCTACACTCTATTCACTGGGCTATCCATGTGCTTTACCAAGTTTACAAAGTGCCAAGCTTCTGCGTTGTAATGAGTGCGAGATGACTAAGTAGACGGCGCGTCGCAGGTGGGCCGTTCCCTAATCGGTCAAGCACTGATATATTCGCGTCAAAGAGTGTCCGAAACCGTGAATTCCCTATAGTTCTTGGTTTCTCTCCGATAAACTTCACAAAGGAAAAAATCAAGTGGGTGTAGGCCCGGGTTGACTGGTGACCAGA
The DNA here is from genome assembly GCA_036418165.1 of Cooperia oncophora. Classification (NCBI taxonomy): domain Eukaryota; kingdom Metazoa; phylum Nematoda; class Chromadorea; order Rhabditida; family Trichostrongylidae; genus Cooperia; species Cooperia oncophora. Next base: position 88,536 of record MU911962.1, on the reverse strand, counting down.
ATTTCTTGCTCATAAAAGTAACGAAATTGCGTTCACGGTATGCCTGCGCCATCATCGTGTTATGAGCAAGAGCCCGTTCAATCATACAAAGGCAAAGCCCGCGATCATTCGCCATCACAGGTAGTGAATTAAGGATTTGTAAAGCCGAAAAGGGCTCTAAGTAATTTGATAGTGAAGAAAAAAGCAGAAAAGTACATAAAGTACATCCCAACTGCCTTGGATAGAGCCCCATTCCATCCTAGTTTGTACGTGCCGTGCCATTAACTCTATCTCTGACACTATGCCTCATCCGCACAGCTGATTCCCCGATAAAAACTCTACGACCGTACAAGTGACGATTTTCATGCTTTTTCGTCCTGCAGCTTCGTTTTCACTGAAAGGTGGGCCTTGAAGGCGGAAGCTTGGGGGCGGAGCACTGGAAAAGAGGAGGCGTCGCTGAACCTATATTGCTCTGAGCGCCCCTCCTTTACAGTTTTTTTGCAGCAACGATAAAGGTTTTTTGTGGCGGACCGCACAACCCTCCCAACGCTAAGTTTTCAATTTCTACAGCTGATAGCGGACCGTGCCTTTGAGGGTTCTGTCTCCCCTTACTCGCTAGAACTTTCCTCAAAAGCTTATCCTGATGGGGTCCATTATGAAATTTCACTTCTTAATCAGTAGTAATCCTAGTCCTCATGACTGTAAGAGATATTTCATTTTCATCCATAAAGCTTTTCGAAAAACAAGTCTTAAAGGCAGTTGGCACGATAAATCGCTATACAGGTGTAGGATTTGTACAACTGGCTTAACAGAATTCCGTGACCTCGGACAGGCGCTGCGTGAAGCCTTTTCCAAGGAGGGTACCTCTATAACGCCCTATTGAGCAACAACTTTACGTCCCAAACGCCTTCCTTGCCCGCCCGCCCACAAACGGACGACCGTTTCTGACGCTCGTATTCATTCATTTGCTGAGCAAATTATGAAGCAAAGGGATTGGTATGAAGCGGCGGTGATGCTGTACAAACTTTTCGTCTCATCCCTTAGGCCTGCGATTCAAAAACCCCGCGTTGTGACATCATAGAAAATCGCTCCCCCACGGCCCGAAAAATCAGCCCCTCCAACGCCAGGAAATCTCCAGTTGCCTTTAAGACATTGGTATGCTTCTGAAACAGCATGTTCTGCCGGAAGTGCGCGAAATAGTTCACTTGCGGCACCATTGCACACCTCTGCATTGCGGCCATGTATAGCGCTTGTCGCGCATGAGGCAGCGCAGTGGCGATTCATAGAGGGCTTCCTTCGTGGCAGATAGATGTGCTTGCAAGTCTGGAAGGCTTTGGAATGTATTTCAATCTGTTTCACTAGCTGTCATGATATCATTCATGCAGCGCGAGGTGTACTGTAGTGACAAGTGCGGCGCTTACACTCGCGGCGATGCCGGGTTAATAATCCCGTGTCGACCTTTCGCTTAAGAGCCAACCAAGCCTTCTACGTCTTCCTCCGGGGACGGTAAGATGGTACCAGATTCGCCTGGAAGGATGAAACACTGATTTGTACATCGGCTGGCCACCGCAAGTCATTGTAGGCCACATCGCATTCAATGAGCCACTGCGATTCTGAATGGAAGTAGAATGCGTGCGTCCTACAAAGGGATTGGTCAACGCGAAACGGTTGGCTCGCCGGCTAACGCCGACGCGCCTCCATCTGATACGGACCGGCTGCGCCGGGCGGGCGCGGCTTCGCCGGGCGATTTTCTTTCACCTATTTTCCAGACACGACTTATGTCAGAGCAGACCCCGCCCACAATTTTTGTGCCCCACAATCTACACCGACAGCCCTATGCTGACCTTAATCCACTCTTTTCTGGTGTCTGGAGTGTTCCGGAACCGTTCTGCAGAATTTTTTCTGGCTCCGCCCACCTCGGGCTGGCCCCGCCCACAATATGTATACCCCACATTTCTCAATCGGCGACCCCTTGCTGACCTGAATTCACTTTATTCCGGTCTTCGGAGTGCTCTGGAACCGTTCTACAGAATTTTTCTGGCTCCGCCCACCTCGAAGCAGGCTCCGCTGCAATTTTCGTGCCCCACAATCTTCACCGACGACCCTCTGCTGACCTTAATCCACTTTTTTCCGGTGTCTGGAGTGTTCTGGAACCGAGCTACAAACTTTTAAAATGAATACCCTGCGATTTAGGGCAAGCTCCGCCCACTGTGGGCGGGTCTCAACACATTTTGAGCGTGCGCTATATTCGCCAGATGTTTGCATTCTACACTGAGTTTTTGCGACTTCCAAACACTCTCGCGAACCGGGTTACTGAATTTTGCGAGAAGCACCGCCCACCTTGAGTACGCCCCGCCCATTTTGGATGTGTCTGCCACAGTTAGTCTGGCGACTCCTTACTAACCTTATTCCCTTTTCCCCATCTTTAAGCTGCTCCGGAAGCGAATTATGAACATTTTTCTGCGGAACCCCAAACTTTCGGCGAGTGCCCCGCCCACTGTGGGCGGGGCTTCCCATAGGTCAAGTGTGCTTTTTATTTCTTGTCCCATGCCCTACCCATCCCCACCTTGACCCGACCTCTCCAAGTCGTTCTTCAGGTCGAACCGAATTTCCGGACAGACAAACAAACTTACAAAATTACAAACAAACTTACGAACGAACAAACAAACAAACAAACAAACAAAGCGAATTATATATATGGGGTGATATTAATTCATGACGACGTTGTGGGAGGCCATCATATTCCCTGTCATCGCCGGTTATCCATTTCTGCGCTTTCAGGTTGCTTCTGTATTGTGTGGGTCTCTTCAGAGGTCCTTCACATGGATAAGTCTTTCATCATTGAAGCTGAACGACAGCTGGGTATCGCTGCACCCTCACTTCAGAAAGGTCCCCGCGCTTACGACCCCCCCCCTCCCTCGAGGTCAAATACGACCCTCCTGTAGTGACGATCACAACGATGGCGTACCCTGGCCACGCCTCCAACATCTCAGGGATTTTGGATGTACATGCCTGTGGACTAATATGGAAGGGATACTTGTCATTAATGTCATGTCACATAGTAATCCTAGTCCTCATGACTGTAAGAGATATTTCATTTTCATCCATAAAGCTTTTCGAAAAACATCTTAAAGGCAGTTGGCACGATAAATCGCTATACAGGTGTAGGATTTGTACAACTGGCTTAACAGAATTCCGTGACCTCGGACAGGCGCTGCGTGAAGCCTTTTCCAAGGAGGGTACCTCTATAACGCCCTATTGAGCAACAACTTTACGTCCCAAACGCCTTCCTTGCCCGCCCGCCCACAAACGGACGACCGTTTCTGACGCTCGTATTCATTCATTTGCTGAGCAAATTATGAAGCAAAGGGATTGGTATGAAGCGGCGTGATGCTGCATGCATATATGGGTACACATATGCAGCCGTATCTTCGGTAGCGGTGATTGGCAAGATGCATACTTTGTACATAAGTGACCGTACGCAACTATAAAACCTCACGCATTCTTCCGCGACATTTTGGATTTCCCTGCGAAATATCTCAAGGGCATCTCAAAAAGGTCTACAGAAGTGTGTTCACCGTGGCCCTATACGGTGCCGAGTGCTGGCCCGCGAACAGAGAAGTGGAGGCTCGCCTTGGTGTGCTGGAGATGAAGACGTTGCGCTGGTGGGCGTCACGCGATCGGACCGCATTTGTAACGATGTCGCGAGCAAGAAGTATGGCGTAGCCTCCATAGTAGAGAAAAACGCGTGAAACGCGCCTTCGATGGCACGATGATGGACACGTACTTCGCGCGAAGGCTGACACCGTTCCTAAAACTGGTCTCCAACCTGAGGTACTTGGAAAGCGGCCAAAAGGGCGTCCCAAACAGCGCTGGCTCGACACGCTGCATACCGACTTGAAAATAGCCGGCATTCACCCCGATCAGGCATTCAATCGGGAAAAGTGGCGTAGTTATATCAAAAGATATAACCACCATATTTTTCTTCTTCAGCGTTTATCCCGCTATCGAGCGGGATAAACGCTGAAGAAAGCTTTCGCCAACGTCTTCATCTCCAGCAGACCAAGGCGAGCCTCCACTTCTCTGTTCGCGGGCCAGCACTCGGCACCGTATAGGGCCACGGTGAACACACTTCTGTAGACCTTTTTGAGATGCCCTTGAGATATTTCGCAGGGAAATCCAAAATGTCGCGGAAGAATGCGTGAGGTTTTATAGTTGCGTACGGTCACTTATGTACAAAGTATGCATCTTGCCAATCCCCGCCACCGAAAGATACGACTGCATATGTGTACCCAGCATAATGCTAGCAAGAATGCGAAAGCTATTGCCTAACAAACACTCTGTGAAATATACTATATCACCAGATTCACATATCTGTAATTGCTCTTGTTTTCTATACTATCTGCATAAAAAACACGGTATCCGCTTGTGGCATTCAGCGAGTTGGAGCTTGAAGCAAGCACTCAACAGTTTTTGCAAGTTTTCTATGACAAGGTTTTGCTCTAAGCTCAAGAGTGTGCATGTAAAGTCCGCGGTGGGCATAGATTCCAAAAAAGAACATTGTAGAGTTCTGATTTATATTAATTTTACTTGTGTGCCAACATGTCTTGATCTTCTGTAGCGATTCCGCATTCTGGTGCTAACGAATGATTCTCTCTAGATTTATGTTCAGTCACTGAACCAAGAATGTGATGCTACCGCTAAGAGCACCTGTGATGTACCCAAATTTGATATGTTATTCGCGGTTACAGTTGTAGTTATTTTGTTGTAACTTCTGTTCTTGCCTTTCTTATTCTTATGAGAATGTTGTTTTGTGTTCCTTTGTTCGTTCTACACGCATTTTCTTTCTTTTTTCGGGGCCAAACAGATCGATATCGAGCAGTCGATGCCTGGTTACCGCCAAGTAATCATTACCTGAAACGGACCAATGGCCAGCGGCACTTCCGGTTCCGCCCCTTCGAGCCCCTATATAAGGGCCGGCTATTGCTGAAGAAGATCCAGGTCTAATCTAGCGCCAGCTAGTGAGTAGTGTCTTCGGACATTACTAAATTAATAAATCTCTAAGTCGATTTTCTAGTTCGACTTCCAACAGACGGAGGCTCGCTAAACCCGGAGCAGCACCCGTGACTCGGGGGCGCAACCAAATCGAATCGATCTCCGTTCCGGTATTGATCCGCCTGCTAGGACCGGCTGAGGCGCGAGTCCCGCCTGCTGAGGCGCGAGTCCCGCCTCTGCTAGGCAGTGTACCCCTCGCGTGATCATGGGGGGGGGGGGGCCAACCACAAGTCGCTACGCTTTGGACATCCATGGCAAGCTTCATACACGGCCTTTCGTAAAAAAAAAGTGTGCCGGAAGCATGAAGCATGCGAAAGCTATTGCCTAACAAACACTCTGTGAAATATACTATATCACCAGATTCACATATCTGTAATTGCTCTTGTTTTCTATACTATCTGCATAAAAAACACGGTATCCGCTTGTGGCATTCAGCGAGTTGGAGCTTGAAGCAAGCACTCAACAGTTTTTGCAAGTTTTCTATGACAAGGTTTTGCTCTAAGCTCAAGAGTGTGCATGTAAAGTCCGCGGTGGGCATAGATTCCAAAAAAGAACATTGTAGAGTTCTGATTTATATTAATTTTACTTGTGTGCCAACATGTCTTGATCTTCTGTAGCGATTCCGCATTCTGGTGCTAACGAATGATTCTCTCTAGATTTATGTTCAGTCACTGAACCAAGAATGTGATGCTACCGCTAAGAGCACCTGTGATGTACCCAAATTTGATATGTTATTCGCGGTTACAGTTGTAGTTATTTTGTTGTAACTTCTGTTCTTGCCTTTCTTATTCTTATGAGAATGTTGTTTTGTGTTCCTTTGTTCGTTCTACACGCATTTTCTTTCTTTTTTCGGGGCCAAACAGATCGATATCGAGCAGTCGATGCCTGGTTACCGCCAAGTAATCATTACCTGAAACGGACCAATGGCCAGCGGCACTTCCGGTTCCGCCCCTTCGAGCCCCTATATAAGGGCCGGCTATTGCTGAAGAAGATCCAGGTCTAATCTAGCGCCAGCTAGTGAGTAGTGTCTTCGGACATTACTAAATTAATAAATCTCTAAGTCGATTTTCTAGTTCGACTTCCAACACACGGAGGCTCGCTAAACCCGGAGCAGCACCCGTGACTCGGGGGCGCAACCAAATCGAATCGATCTCCGTTCCGGTATTGATCCGCCTGCTAGGACCGGCTGAGGCGCGAGTCCCGCCTCTGCTAGGCAGTGTACCCCTCGCGTGATCATGGGGGGGGGGGGCCAACCACAAGTCGCTACGCTTTGGACATCCATGGCAAGCTTCATACACGGCCTTTCGTAAAAAAAGAACTGTGCCGGAAGCATGAAGCTTTCTACTTTCCAGCAAAACTTTCATTTTATCCCTAGGCCTGCTATTCGAAAAAATCCCCCGTTGTGATCATAGAAAAATCACTCCCCCACGGCCCGAAAAATCAACCCCTCCGACGCCAGAAAATCTCCAGTTGGCTTTAAGACATTGGTATGCTTCTAAAACGCATGTTTTTGCCAAGGATACCAGGAAATAGTTCATTGGACGCCAATTGGCATCACCTCTGCATTGCGCCATGCATAGCGCTTTCACGCAGAGCTATTGGGAAGGTGCAACTTCTAGAAAGGGCTTCCTTCGTGCAGGTAGATGTGCTTGCACGGTCAGAAAGGCTCGGAAGTGTATTTTCATCTGTTCACTAGTTCATGGCGGATATTCATTGGCGCGGGGGTGGTGTAGTGACAAGTGGCGCGCTTACCACTCGCGCGATGCCGGGTTCAAATCCCGGGTCGACTTTCGCCTAGGCCAACCAAGCCTTCTACCCTCCGGGGACGGTAAGATGGTACCAGATTCGTCTGGGAGGATAAAACACTGACTTGTACATCGGCTGGCCACCGCAAGTCATTGTAGGCCACATCGCATTCAATAAGCCACTACGATTCTGAATGGAAGTAGAATGCGTGCGTCCTACAAAGGGATTGGTCAACGCGAAACGGTTGGCTCGCCGGCTAACGCCGGCGCGCCTCCTTCTGATACGGCCCGGCTGCGCCGGGCGGGCGCGGCTTCGCCGCGCGTATTTTCTTTCACCTATTTCCAGACACGACTTTGTCAGAGCAGACCCCGCCCACAATTTTTGTGCCCCACAATCTTCACCGACGACCCTCTGCTGACCTTAATCCACTTTTTTCCGGTGTCTGAAGTGTTCTGGAACCGTTCTACAGAATTTTTTCTGGCTCCGCCCACCTCGGGCTGGCCCCGCCCACAATATGTATACCCCACATTTCTCAATCGGCGACCCCTTGCTGACCTGAATTCACTTTATTCCGGTCTTCGGAGTGCTCTGGAACCGTTTTACAGACCTTTTGTCTGGCTCCGCCCACCTCGGAGCAGGCTCCGCCCAATTTTTGTGCCCCACAATCCTCACCGGCGACCCTCTGCTGACCTTAATCCACTTTTTTCCGGTCTTCGGAGTGCTCTGGGACAGTTTTAGAGAATTTTCGTCTTGGCTCCGAAGCAGGCTCCGCTGCAATTTTCGTGCCCCACAATCTTCACCGACGACCCTCTGCTGACCTTAATCCACTTTTTCTCCGGTGTCTGGAGTGTTCTGGCACCGAGCTACGAACTTCTAAAATGAATACCCTACGATTTAGGGCAAGCTGCGCCCACTGTGGGCGGGTCTAAACACATTTTGAGCGTGCGCTATATTCGCCAGATGTTTGCATTCTACACTAAGTTTTTTGCGACATCCA
>MU911962.1:58134-80659 GCA_036418165.1 Cooperia oncophora | reverse complement strand
AACAAACAAACAAACAAACAAAGCGAATTATATATATGGGGTGATATTAATTCATGACGTCGTTGTGGGAGGCCATCATATTCCCTGTCATCGCCCGTTCCCCATTTCTGCGCTGGCAGGTTGCTTCTGTATTGTGTGGTCTCTTCAGAGGTCCTTCACATGGATAAGTCTTTCATCATTGAAGCTGAACGACAGCTGGGTATCGCTGCACCCTCACTTCAGAAAGGTCCCCGCGCTTACGACCCCCCTCCCTCGAGGTCAAATACGACCCCCTGTTGTGATGATCACAACGATGGCGTACCCTGGCCACGCCTCCAACATCTCAGGGATTTTGGATGTACATGCCTGTGGACTAATATGGAAGGGATACTTGTCATTTGTGGGCACACTTCAAAAAGTAGTACCCCGTGAGTCGGTGCTTCCAGCTATTGAAATTTTAACATCACATTGAGCAAATCTTTGCTGGAACTTGACCCAACGACAATTTGCTCATGTGATGCGAAAATTTTAGTAATAGTTGGACACCACCGACTGATTAGCTGTCCCCTGATTACGAATATGACCCTCTCCTGGCTATGGTGCTATTTCTTTTCAAGTTCGTGCCCATCTCTCTCAATAAATGCGTTATATACTCTAATATGGAGCTGCTGCGCGCTACTACAGCGCCGCATTGCGTCGCCGTCAAAGATAGGCGTCAAATCGTGACCAGGACCATATTTTGCCTCTGCAGTTTTGGTCTAAATAATTGTGGTGACTTTCCTGTTTGTCTACTGCATTTTGCTAACAACTCCCTCCTTCGAAGCCGTGCTTTGCCTTGTTATGCGAAGCTCTGCGTTTACTGGTATAAAGGATAAAGTCCGCGCCGTTGATCAATCCCTTTGTGGGATGCGGCACGCATTCTACTTCCATTCAGAATCGCAGTGGCTTATTGAATGCGATATGGTTAATACATCAATGGTCAATCAATGACATGCGGGGCCAGCCAATGTACAAGTCAGTGTTTTATCCTCCCAGACGAATCTGGTACCAATTCACCGTCCCCGGAGGGTAGAAGGCTTGGTTGGCCTGGGCGGAAGTCGACCCAGGGACCGCGCGAGTGGTAGACAGGGTCACTTGGAACTATAACACCTCCGCCTTACTAGTATACAAATATGTAAATAATAGCAACAGTAAAATTTGCAAAACTTTTCGAAGGAAAAAGTAAAGGTGCACAATTTTCCAAGTTGGAAAAAAACCAACAGCTTTTCTCTCGGTAAGAAAGAGCAGCATTTTGTAGGGTGATTGGTGGGTAGGGATCGGGGAATGTCTAGGATACTTGTTCACATATCCAGCGGCTATCTGGATGCAAGCCATGCATGAAAAGAGCTGGTTTACATTAGACGGACGGTAATGTGCGGTGGTCATCGCTATGCCGTCGCTGTTACAAAGGTGTGAGGTCATCATTGCCGACCAAACAATGACCCAAAAAGTCAAAAAAATTTCCTTGGCTCAAAGCTTGTCTCCAGGGGTAACCTGTAGTTTGACTTGCGATTCTTACACTTATTTTTGGCGCCTATGCCGTTCGAGGCCACCATGACGCTGAAACACCGCGTCACGCACAAAAAAAAGTGGTAGGAAGGCAAATTTTTGTCTCCGTAGGAAACCGAATGCTCAGCTATAATGGTACGATCGCAGTTAAATAAGAGGTGGCCCGCACCTGTTTGCAATAAAATGAAGAAAGCGATAAAATACACTGTGTTGTAGAAGAGGAACAAGTTATGGTCCGTTTCGCCTCTACTCAGACGAACCATTATATTCCTTCACTTCTTTGAGGCTCGTGAGTGAGTAAGGACATGGAATGAAGGAGTAGATGAAGTGGTGTAAAATGAAAAGAAATTAATTGAAGTATGATAATGATAATTGAAGTCTCCACGAATTTTATGCTAACATTTGAATGTTTCGCTAATGTGTTCTATATGTTCTGATAGCCAATTTCGTGCTCTATAACACTGCGTTGCAGTTATTTTGAAAATCCGTTTGATGAACCTTGTTTTTCAGGTGGATAATATGGAATGTCAGGTCGATAAGCATCAGCACTTCAGACATCTCCTCCTTTTCGCATTCAACAGAGGTATCAGTACCATTCTTGAAGCGTCTGAACCAATTTTGGGCTGTTTTGAGAGAGAGGGCATCTTCTCCGTACACTTCGCGAATTTCCCGAGCAGCATCAGCAGCTCTGATACCTCTGTTGAATGCGAAAAGGAGGAGATGTCTGAAGTGCTGATGCTTATCGACCTGACATTCCATATTATCCACCTGAAAAACAAGGTTCATCAAACGGATTTTCAAAATAACTGCAAGTGTTATAGAGCACGAAATTGGCTATCAGAACATATAGAACACATTAGCGAAACATTCAAATATTAGCATAAAATTTCAGGTGGAACAGACGTGAGCTGCCCAATATCGGCGAGGTGAAGGTTAACTTCAAAATTCTTGAAATTCGTTCCAAAGCGTCCTAGTGAGATTCCCTTGCTGGAACTTCTAGCTCGACCTTTTCCAAATGTATGGAGCAGCTTAAGCGATTTTAGCACTTCGACTATACGTAAATAGAGGCAGTTGTCGAAGGTGCTAATTTTCGCCGACTTCGCTTTCAACTTCAACGACTAAAAAATCCACAAAAATTATTCCCTCAACCGAAGCCGTTTTGATATTCTAAAACTACGTGAAGTTTCCTATCAGATGATATCAAGCTTGCTAGCAAAACATTTCATCTTTGGAACGAAATTTCCGGTTGAAAAAAAACGAAAGTACTTATGTGCCAACCCAATAGTATACACAAGTTTTATAGTTTTTTTAAAAATTATCTCCTATTGCATACTTATAGGAAATGACTTTGTTTTTATATACATTTAGCAACGTTAGCTGTTATGAACCCCACTTTGTACTTTGTTTTGATAAGTTCTTCAAGTTGTTCAATGCAATCTTTATATAATGAGCAAATATAAGCAATTCTAAGAGTTCCTGTGAATATAACTGATCCTTTATTATTATCCGTAGTAATCATTATGTACCTGTAGACCTGAGAAGTAGAATCATCTGTTTTATATAACATAGTATTGATGGTCCACTATTTATAGAGATCTGAATAATTACTACTCTATCCCGAATTATAAGTATTTTTAAGCTCCAATAGATTACCATAAGCGACCCCAAGTTCGTTTTCTCTTTTTCTCTTTGATTATGTAAAACTAATAAGTCATCCATATATCTGTACGGTATGAATATTTTACTAACTTCAAACTTCCTTGTCTTAGCATAATGGAATTCTAGAACTGACAAAGTGAGATCTGCAAGAAGTGGACTAAATTACCTCCTTGTGTCACCCCTTTATTTTGCACAGAAATGCTATTCGCAAACATACACTAGCTGTTTTTTAAAAGGTATTCCACTAAATACAATAAGTTAACCATACTATAAGTTCTAAGGTTTCTTTACCATCATCCCCATCAGTATAGTAAGTTCTATATCCACTAGTAGTTATCTTACCAGGAAAGGATGTTTGGTCGAAGTGGCCGTTCGAGGTGATATGTATATAATCTGATGCCTGTCATAGGAATATGGTGCTCGCATTCAGGGTCGCCGTCTATTGGTTGAGTGTGATATTCGTGTGGCTAGTCGAGTGATATATTCGTGTTCTGGAGATCAAATTAGCCATAGGGGCAAGTTTTAGCAAAGTCTGAGATTTTGACCAAAATTCGAAACAGTGGGGTAACCATGGGCAATACATCCCTTAAGGCCGCTGGCACTATCCTCGACTAGAATCCCAGTGGGCATTGGAGTATTTTCGCTAAATTTCAAACCTCATTGGTAACAGACGGTCCTGATCACAAGTATGACAATCACTTTTGGCGGCCGTGCCATTTGGCGCCAGTTTGGCGACACAGCATAACGTAACGAATGATGGCGCCGGGACGGAACGAATGAGGGCATTCAGAGGTGCCTCTCAAAACTCTTCATTAGTAGTTACCTTACCAGGAAAGGATGTTTGGTCGAAGTGGCCGTTCGAGATGAGATCTATATAATCTGATGCTCATAGAAGTATCGTGTTCGCCGATAAACAAATACTTCGGCATATCGGACCATTCCTTTCGGTTGAATACTATCGCAGATGATTTCATTCTTTTCAACGCGCGTTCTATAAACAATAAGCTACCTGACCTCCATCACTTGTTCTCGAAAAATCCTTCTGGCATATTCGTGACGGAGACATGGTGTAAAGCCACATAAGATAAATAATAGTGCGTTGTCAGCCGGTCGTCCCTACTTTATATATCGTTTGACAGATTTCATCTCAAGTCTCACAGCTATTTCTTCGGTATTTTTTGGTAGTGTTGCTATTCTTGCCTGCCCCTGACAGATCCTTGGGACACGATATTCTGTATTGCTGTGACTTTCCAGTACATTGCGACTTTTTCATTTACTTTGTCTTGCAGTGGAGTCGTCGCTAGTTCATTGATTCCTCATGCCACGTGGATCACAACGCAGATCCTCCGATCGAGATAAGGAGAAAGACCTCCCCTATGGGCCTCAATGCTGTTAGACCAATTTGCCTCTTGTACAGACAGGATAGAAAAAGCGTTAATGTCGTCTATAAACAAACTCGTGGATAGGACTGAGGAGATTGATGCTCGCCAAAATGAAGTCATGTGCCGCCTGGCTTCATGTATATCCTCATGCCACTGGGTTTTTTCTCCACCCTATCTGCGGCAAGTGGAGTTGGATCTCAGCTAAGTCAGCAAAGTTGGCGGACCTACTAAGTTGGTATCCGGAGTTCCTACATGAGCATCTATGGACTTGCAGTGTTGGCGGCCCACTGCCCTTCTGCGCTGACTACCTCTCCACTCATTGCTTCGCAGCTATATCTCTTGTATTACCATGAGTGTTTTTTCACCTTATCGGAGTTTTTTTTCTTATACACTGTTATTTACCTCGACCATTGTAACTAGTTTGCCGATAATAAATCATAAATAAATCATAAACATTTTTCGGCAAGATTATGTCTCCTGGCTACGTAAGAATGGTTTTAAAAACTGTAGGGAACATTTTCAAAAAAATGCAAAACAACATTTTAACCAAGGATTCGAACCATTGACCGCACAAACATGAGACCGATCGCTTATCCACTAGGCCATCGCAACACGTTTGCTGCTCAGTCACGCATCGTTTGTATACTTATTGAGCATTGGCCGGGTTGAACCCTACAGTCCTAGTGGTCAGCCATACAAACCTCCATAACTTTGTTCGGAGAATCGTTTAGCAGATTTGGAAAGCAGATTCGAAATCACTGTCCAAAGACGCGTCGGTCGGTATACATCTCATTTCAAATGGCCACTTCGACCTACCATCCTTTCCTGGTTAGATTCAGCATTATTGAAGCATATAGTCGGCAGGTCACGTATGTTTTTTTTATAATTAGACCATGTTCAAGACTAGTAAACATGTCGGTAAAATCTGCTGGACATACCTTAAAGACAGCTCCCGCGATAAAAGTGTCATGGATAGTTGCTGTTCAATTATGAAACAGTAGCTGATAAGTAATTCCCCAAAGAAGAAAAAAAGCAAGAAGAGTCCTCAAGAACACCATAAACAAAATCGCTCCCTGACAGTCACACCTCCCTGCGGTCTCTGTGCAACCCCTGGCTCACAAATCCCTTTATCACATCTCCCAGTAGTGGATATCATCCAATGCAAAGAAAAGAATACGAAAAACAACAAAAACACGGAAGAAAAACTCTTGAAAAGTAAAAGAAACTTTCAGAAATTCCGAATTGGAGGTAGCGGTAGCGTGCATCTTTTAGTGTAGTGTAGTGCGTCGAGACCACAAAATTGGGTCGCTCGTGATTTTTACGCGTTTTACCTTGCGAGATGGGTTGAGTTGGCTACATGTGCTCCTAATGAATAAAATGTAATAAAGGAGAGCAGAATTATTCATGGGCACGAGCGCGGTCAGCAAAAAGGACATGCATTCCGATTAATGCCCGCCGTCCCAACAAAGAACAACTGAGCGGCCTCCGTCAGAGGGCATCTAGCAAGTGGGCGGTCCAACTGAGCGGGCGTTAGAACTAGAACTTTCAGCGGCTGTAGCTCGCTCCTCGCTCACTGTGGAGTCGCGAGAGTGGGACAGTCTCTAGCTTGGGGGCTGGACTACTTGCACAGAGAAGGACGACCATCTTACAAATAGATCAATAGGTTTAACTGTTCCAGCTCTGTTTTCAACTACTTCTGTATAGTTAACAGAGTGTTTACGAATATGCGTACAATGCAATTCTTTATAAAGGTTTGGGACTGCTATTAAGACCCCTTGTAATGAACCTAAATGTAATAGGATTCTTAAGCAATTTGGTAGAGCATAAACAAAAGGTAATTGTTTCATTTTCCCATCCTCCTTCAAGTTGTTGATTTTGCAAAAATTTATACGTTTATTAATTATTTCCTGTCTACTCTCATGTTGTGTGATTCTATAAGTTTTATGTGTCAAAATATTCATAACTTTGCTTATTGAAGTTGTATCTAATCCCCATTTCTTTCATTAACACCTGTAGGTAGAATTTCTTACAAATAATTCCATAATTATTACTAGCTTTATCTAATGGACAAAAAACATAGTATCTGCAATAGGATTTATATCAATTTATGGGGAATTTTTCCATCTAGTGCTTTGATATTTGTGAGGGTTAGCAGAGGCTTAACTTTATTAAATATAATAACTAGGCTGGAATATATACTTCAACTTCTCTATTTTTTTCGTGGCATTTTATATTTATTTTTAATATAATCAATAACTTGAATGCTCAACCCTCATAGATTTTCTTAACTTCTACCCTTTTGATTCCTTCTATCTATTGTATATTTGGTTCCCTTATTTAGTAAATTTTTGAGTTCAATATCTTTGATAATATTTAGGTTCCCTGTAACGATATTTCGAGACAGCTTTAATGAGGTGCGAAAACTTGGTGACTAGCTGCAATGCGACTTAACGAGAGAAGGCTTACAATGGAGGTCATTCAGGTTACGACGCGCTTTTCAGAATTGGCTGCATGTTGTAGAGGTCGAGACAAGGATCACAAAAACGGTTTCACTGTTTCCATGCATCCCTGGTAATGCCAAAAAAGTGTGAGAAGTCTCCTAAATAAAAGAAACTACGAGCCTCTCCGCTGAGCTCTTTTCTAAATGTAATGTTGAGAATGCATAGCGAATGAGACCTTCGTCGACTCTGCATCGGAAACAACACATGTTTAGGTGGGAAAAGTACCCTACCTGGTACGCAGTGAGAAAGCGTTAAAGATTCTCAAGTGCTTCTCGCAGCATCCCATTCCGCAGGCAGTAGGGAGAAATTCAGAGCCATGTTGACGTCAAATGGCCTCAGCGCCATTTTTAAGTGTCAAGAACCATGATTAGTGCTAGTGATGGTCCCTATGTATAGTTTCGTCAAATTTTTCTTATCGTGCTTTTCGAGTTCTGTTGATAGACCGTGTTGAACGGCTATCAGTATCCTCTAGGTGTCGTTATCCAACTTCGATACCTGACCTTCCCATTTACTAGTATAACACGATGGGAGCCGAGAAAAGCCCAGGTTGCTCGAACACGTGCCTTGGGACCAATATGGTTTTTTTGAAGTCGCACCAAGCTTGAGAAGGCGAATTGCAAGGGTTGGTTCTGCCGATGACCTACACGAAATGCGAGTTGGGGAGCCACTGCCAATCCAATGGCTGGTGGACTACCACCAGAAAACCTTTTCTTCGCTGAAAATTTGTATGCAAGGGTAACCGAAGACTCCAGTCACGAATCTGACACTTACTTTTCAGTGCTGAGGCCGTTTGGGGCCAGCATGGCGCTGAGCAGCATGCGTGAGGTTGACAACTATATCAGTGTAAAAAAGCTCCTGCATCAAATCAGCGATAAGTTACGCGTGCTCGACGTGAGTGCCGTGCTCGTAAACAGGGCATCCAGTGAACCCGTAGCCCAACTTTCAGCAAGAGTTTCCTCAATAGTGTATCGAGAGCGCAATAGTTAAGTGGGACCGGTTCGTGAACTATTAGAGTGTAGATTGAGCCCTTAAATGGCATATTATTGTGTAGGAAAGAGTGTTTCCACACATATTTCATTAATCTTGTTCCTCAGTTTATTGATCAATCCACACCTGTTATAAAGAAACGTAGGTAATATGATCACTTCTGTCCCTTCGCTTGTTAATGAGGTCGCTAGACACCGAGTTTCCGCACATAACTGAAGATGTCTTCCACCCAGGTGCGAACCAACACTTAATTAGGCGGGACGTACCAGTTATCCTCACCTGGGATCCGAGCCATCAACCTATTTTTATGCTTCCTTTGGTAAGCGCTCAGCGAAAATAGTATTTGCTTTTACATCATGCAATAAGCTGTTTCCAAAAAGCGCACCGTGTCTAGAACGACTCTCGTTGTCGGACATGACATGGCACTGGCTGTCAGCTTGCACGGCTTCCTACTGTATCAGATGCTTCAAAGACGGGACCTCTTCTGATGCGGAGACTTGGGCCTTCTACCACCATTCTAAAGGCTATTACGAGCCACATATATTGATACTTCATTTATACTTCAAGGAACGTGCTAAGAATGTAACAAACTTTCAGTGGCAGTAGATCTGAAGTTTTTTCACGGAATGTAGTGTCCGATGTGAAAGACGAAATTAGTCATCTGACGCCTTTCTAAGCTCATCAACTCTACCCTACATGTAGCCTCCCTTGCAGCGCTGCACATTTAAGCCAGATTTAAGGCAGGGCGCCACTCCTGTTCATTATGCGGTTTCTGGCAATGTGGTACCAATTGATAACGTTACAAACTCCGCCGCGGGATTTAGGTATAATAACGTGTGGAGATATTGCTGGGCCGATGTACGGTAAGGCAACCGTAGAATGGGAGGAGTCTCGTCATTCATCGCCCAGCGCTTGCCCTTGGCATGACCTCAGTTAATGCCTTGATTAACTAACCTGCTGACCTCTCGCCAGCAGTCTTCCAAATAGAGCTCAGCAGTTTCAACATGATATAATATAGTATATCAATAATAGTATAAAATAATATATCAATACTTGTCACCCGTCCAATATCCCATCACAAAGTCATGTTTTGGTAGTGTAAGAGCTGTAGCGCCTTGTAGAAAGGCGACAGCGGCAACGCACCTCATGAGCTCCAATCAGTTGCTATCACATTCTGTCACCCACCACTAGTGTCATCATATCACTATATCCGTTGTTGGAAGCAAATAGCTACTGTTGCTGGGACTTGGCGGATTAGCTATTTCGCGTTAGATACCTCTGAAAGCCTTTATACAAATTCGCGAAATCCCTAAACACACATGATTTCTTTCTGTACTTATTAAGCTCAAACACTGTTCCGCATCCACTGCCCATAGCACACGCAACGTTCATTTCAAACGTCTACCGAGTGCGGCAGTTTCGCTCCTGGTTCCATCCATTGAGAAAAGTGAGTGATGTGATAAGAGAATATGATAGCACCGCTAATCAAAAAGAACTCACTCAGTCACTCCCGTTCTAACCTGACCTGATTGTTCTGGGTAGATTTTCTCTTTTTTCTTCACTGAACTTCACTGAACTACTGCCCTAGCATTGGTATTGGAGTCCTACAGCCCACAATTATTCAGTACAGGACATGCCAGAAGCGCAGTTACGGCATAAACGTTTCATTAACGAAACACTGCTTGAAAGTGAGCTGGGAAACCTGTTGGTCTCCCACCCGCCAGAATTCTATTTTCCCATATCTTTGGTAACCAAGTAAATCGAAGCTAAAAGTAGATGATAACAGTGATTCTGCCACTTGTGTTCCTTGCTCTTAACATTTGGCTGACTTTTTCCCGCATACTGATAGTACTAACTTCGGTTCTCGTAGCAACTTCACGACTTTCTTAGATTACTCAGTGCCGCAGAAAGTAGTAAAATCCTGATGGACGTGCAATTTAAAAGGTGCTTCATTTATTCGTTTAAGTAGATATTGTATTCGAGTTGGAACTACCGAGGTCACCAGTCGGCGCATGGAACTCAATCAGGTCACACCACAGGCGATCATTAAGAGAGCAAGGTACCCTCCATCTTACCTTACAGTTTCCTTACCGTTGTCCAACAATATCTGCATACCCGGTAAAATACAGGTACAGAAAACTACTGACTTACATGCTAACGCAACATGGGCACATAAGTCTCCTACCCTACCGGAGATGTTTCGACTGGAGCTACGTCTACCCCGCAGTTTGCACCTACCACTTCCCCTTTTCAAGTCCACCTTGCTTTCATACAATGACAATTTTTGACGAAGAGCTACTGCAGCGTGGTGGGACCGTTTTCTTGATTTTTCAGCCCCTCTTCGAAGATAAAGAATCTATGTGTGTGAAGAAAGTGGGCAACAGAAAAAATAAATTATTCACGATCATAGCATGGCCCTTGCACGAAATCTTTTACAATGAGTCGTGCTCCAGAATCGTCGCGGAAGACGCATCGTAACGCATTTTCCTCACCAAATCGACGTACGACGCGGTTTGTCATCATTACCTCGGGTGCCATAAAAAGCGTTCGAAGCGGGGTCACCATCACCTAAACAGTGACCAAACGTGTATTACAGCATGCAGTGAGCAATGTAGTTGCCTAGTAATAGACATGATACTGTACGACGCCAATCCGTTTCTGGGATATGGTAATATGATGTGGCTCCATGATTTATCTTCACATACTACCTTCAGAGACTGTGGCACCATATCTAGTCCATCTTTCCCACCTTTGCTTGCATTTTAGTCTGAAAGGGATGGTGAAGCTCTCGCATATCCTATCCGCAGCACCAACGCAGCATGGGAGCGGCAACGGCCTAAACCGACAAATGCGTAGGGAGCCACGTGTGAGCATACGTATACTCGAAATCCCTGAGATAGGTAGGCGTGGCCGCATGCTTCAACTTAACCTGAAGGTGTCTATGCTTCTGGTGAGATATTTTCATCTTGACACAATTGTTGTCGTGTCTCTGTCCAACACAGAACAAGATGACAGTTGTCCCAGACTGGAATATTCCACGAGTAACCAATTCCGTGCCATGTTCAAATGCCACGCCTACTCTGGCTCAGGGATAAGGAGTGTACATCCAATACGGTAACAACTACATGCCTCTTTCCTCTGAGCTTCAGAGAACCACTGGCAAGACAGTATTGGTTGGGACCGTTCGGTGAGGCTGCTAATGAACTAGAACCAGTCTATTCGCCGGCTGTTTGCCGGCGCGCCTCCTCATGTGATATGGGCCAGATTGGCTTGGGGGAAGGCGCGGCCTTCGCCGCGCTTTGGCAGTGTTCAGACTTGCCGCTGCTTTACCGTCTCTCACGTTTTGAATCGACTAATATCCGGCTTTTCATTGAACTGTACGCATGGACAACGCTTCTAGATTAATAACATGATACCTGCTATTTTCAAAACTATTGGCATGTTTGGAATGGTAGCAAGGAGCGTTAATCAAGTGGATGAATGTGAGAAAAGCCGGGTATTAGGTGATCAATCAAACATACGAAATCGGATAGGCGCGGCGTAGCCATGCAAGTCCGGCAAAACCGTCCCGTGTCATAGAAAGATGCCCGCCGCCATCTTTGACGAGCAGTGGTCAAGAGTATGGCCGCCTACGCGCTAAACTCATTAGAAATAGAATTCCGTGGTTAAGGCACGTTCTGCAAACTGTGGGCGGATCTCAACGCACTACGGACACACTCAACTCTCCCATATGTCCCTTTTCTCCGACGGTTTTTCCTGATCTTGAAATTCACTCAGGCCCGAATTATGAAATCTTATAGCAAGCGCCGCCCATCGCGAGTACAGCCCGCCCATTTCGAGGATGTTTCCCCATTTCGTTCTCTAACTCCTTGTGTACCTCAATGCACTTGTCCCAGGTGCCTATGCTGCTCTCCAACCGATTCGCAGATTTTTTAACTTTTGCCCAGCCCATCTCAACACGTGCTCCACCCCACAATGGGCGTGTCTATCTTAGTTTGAAAGCCGAGCTCATACACACCTTTGCTCGCCTTTTCACGGTGTCTGTAGTGCTCTGAAAGCGTTTCACTAATTTTAGCCTTTGGCCTCGACCACCTCCCCGCGCGCTTCGCACACAGATGGAACGCTTTGAGAACGTTTCACAGAATTTTATGTTTGACCCAGCCTACCTCGTCGCATGCTCCGCCCACAGCAGGTGTTTCTCGCACTATCAACCAGAGACCCTCGCTGAAAACAATTCCTCTTCTCTCCAACATCTCTAGCGCTCTGGAACCTGACCACAATTTTTGAAACGAGCATGTCATGCTTAAGAGCATGCCCCGCCCATGGTGGGCGAGTCTCAATACACCGCAGGTACACCTCGACTCTTGCCGACCGATGTCTTTCTTTTCCACGGACTTCATTGCGATCTCTAAACTATCTCGAGAGCCGAATTACTGAATTGGGTGACTTGCTGTTGAGTTGAGAGGGTAAGAGCGGCCCTGGTGACGTAACAGATAGCGCACTCGCCCGGAAAGCGTGAAGGTCTGGTTCCTTTTTTGCCCATTACTCAGCGTGCTTGCCGTAGGCAGGGATAGCCGAGTGGTTAAGAAAGGCGGCTCGTGTTCGCAACCACGCTGAAGTAGGTCACGAGTACAATCCCTGCCGAGGCACAAACCATGCCTTGCAAAAATTGCAAAAATGGAGACGTTACCAGCGTCAGGCCCAGGTTGACAGGCCGAGTTCTGTGGTCAGTATGCGAGGGCTACCGAGGGCGTGAACGACCTCGGTCAAAGAAGCTAGTTCGAATAGGGACCCTGAACGTGGGGTCGCTTACCGGGAAGTCTCGCGAGGTTGCCGACCTCATGAGACGCAGGAACATCCAAGTCCTATGCCTTCAGGAAACGCGATGGAAGGGTGCAAAGGCCCGCGAGATTGGAGAAGGTGTCAAACTCTTCTACAATGGAGCAGACACCAAACGGAATGGCGTGGCCATAGCGGTAGCGGAATCCCTGAAGGACTGCGTCTCTTCCGTGAACAGAATCAGTGACCGGATCATGGGAGTGAGAATGGACACGATGGATGGGTACTGGACAGTACTGACCGTGTACGCACCACAATCCGGCTGCTCCGAGGCGGAAAAGGATGAGTTCTACCTGACCCTGGACGAGGCCATAAGATCGGTTCCAGAAGACGATTACCTCACCATAGCTGGGGATCTGAATGGCCACGTGGGAAATGACAGAAGAGGCCTAGAAAGGGTGCACGGAGGTCAAGGAATAGGAGCGAGAGAATGCTGAAGGAGAACGGATCCTTGACCTAGCCACAGCCCACGACTTAGCAATCTGTAGCACCTTCTTCGCGAAAAGGAGGACTCAGAAGGTAACCTACAGCAGTGGAGGGAGACAAACGGAAATCGACCACGTCCTGGTGAGAAGGTCGTCTCTCAAAACCGTCAAGGATGTCAAGGTACTGCCTGGGGAAGACCTGGGCCCTCAGCACAGACCTCTCCTGGCAGATATCGCGATAGACCTCCCCAAGAAGACGAGGAGTGAAAACAGAGCGAAGGATTCGCTGGTGGAAAATGCGGAACAGGCTGGGCTCCCGGACCCACATGGGCCAGTCCAGGACACCTGGACCTACGCAGCAGAGGTCATCCTACAGTGTGCAAAGGAAGTCCTGGGAGAGACGCGAGGTGGTATCAGAGGAGACAAGGCAGCCTGGTTCTGGAACGAGGAAGTCCAGAGGATCGTCAAGCAGAAGAAGGAAGCATACAAACGCTGGCAAAAGACACGGAGCCCAGAAGACTACGCTGCCTACAAGAGCTGCAAGCGACTCGCTAAGGCGGCCGTTGCTAAGGCCAAGAATACGGAAATGGACGCCCTGTACGACAAGCTGGAAGGCCGAGAAGGGGACAAGTTCGTCTTCCGCCTGGCTAA
Organism: Cooperia oncophora; assembly: GCA_036418165.1. NCBI lineage: Eukaryota > Metazoa > Nematoda > Chromadorea > Rhabditida > Trichostrongylidae > Cooperia > Cooperia oncophora. The sequence goes on along the minus strand of MU911962.1, from coordinate 66,688 downwards.
AGCTCGGCATCGCGCAGCTCAGGACATCAGGGTCGTAAAGACTGTGAAGAGCAGCAACGGGGCCATTCTCAGGAAACCAGCCGAAGTCAGGAAGAGGTGGGAAGAATACTTCGAGGACTTCTGAACGAAGAATTCCCTCGCAAGGATAGCCCACAGATAGAGGCGACGGCAGGTCCCATCACTCCCTGGACGAAGGATGAAGTTCGCCGGGAGCTAGCTGGGAGAATGAAAGCTGGGAAAGCAGTGGGTCCAGACGGGGTACCGATAGAGGCATGGAAGGCCCTATTGGGCAGCATGGGGTGCAAGGGTTGGCTCGACGCACTTCTAAACAACGTAAACAAGCTGAAGAAGGATGCCGAATGCGTGGGGAGCAAGCACAATCGTTCCCCTTTCAAATAGAAAGGAGGACGCGACGAGAATAGTGCTCCAACTACCGCGGGATCAAGCTGACTCCCCATACCATGAAGCTGTACGAGCGCCTGGTCAACACTAGGCTGAGGGAACTTGTCCCTATCTCGCAGGAACAGTTCGGCTTCATGCCCGAAAGGTCCACCACTGACGCCATCTTCATCGCCAGACAGCTGATGGAGAAGTACCGAGAGAAGCGGCGACCCTGCTACCTAGCCTTCCTGGACCTTGAGAAGGCATTCGACCGCCTGCCTCGGCCTGTACTCTGGAGAGCGCTCAGAGAACGTAACGTTCCGGAGCACCTGATCTCCATAGTGAAGGATATGTACGATGGGGCTAAAGCAGCTGTACGCACCCCTCACGGCTTGACGAAGGAGGTAAACATCACGGTTGGGGTACACCAAGGATCAGCCCTCAGCCCGTTCCTCTTCCTCCTGACTCTAGATGTCATGGCAGAAGAACTCATGGAGGGACCGCTAAAAACCATCCTCTACGCTGACGACATCGCCCTGATAGCGGACAGCAGGAAAGAACTCCAGGACAAGGTGCAGCGGTGGCAAGATCTGCTCGCTGAGAATGGGCTCCGGTTGAACGTGAAGAAAACCAAGTTCCTGAGCTCTGAAGAGTGTAGCGAACCCATCGTAGACCGTCACGGCGAGAGCATCGAAAGGGTCGAGGACTTCCAGTACCTGGGGAGCAACCTAGCAGCTGATGGCAGCGTGGACCAGGCGGTGAAAGCCCGAATCAACGCAGCCTGGATGAAATGGAGGGAGTCCACTGGCATCCTGTGCGACCGGCGGTGCTCGAGAACGCTCAAGGGCAAGGTGTACCGGGCTGTGGTAAGGCCTACAATGCTCTACGGCAGTGAGTGCTGGCCTATCTGCAAGAACCATGAAAGGCAGCTCCACTCAGCTGAAATGAGGATGCTGAGATGGGCCTGCGGCTGGACACGACTCGACAGAGTCAGAAACGAGGACGTCAGGGCGGTCACACAGACGGCTCCGATCCAGCTGAAGGCACGAGAGCAGCGACTGCGATGGTATGGGCACGTACTGAGGAGGCCTGAAGACCACCCAATAAGGAAGGCATTGGAATTCGAAGTAGAGGGCAAGCGACCACGAGGAGCCCCAAAGAAAAGATGGAGGGACGTCATCAAGAAGGACCTCACTGAAGTGAAAGCCACGGCAGAAGATGCAGTGGATCGGAACAAGTGGCGACGTCTAACAAGAACAGCGGAGACTAACGCTAGGGAGAAGAAGAAGACTCAGCGTGCTTGCCGTAACGTACGGTTGCGGAGAAAAACTTGGAACAAGCCAAAAAAATCGGAAGTTTCTATCAAACTATTTTTTGATTTTCTTTGCTTGTGTGCCGAATATCTAGTGGATAAAAATGAAGTGTTCTTACAAAAACTGTTTTCAAACTAGTGAAAATGACCACGTGAGATCTAGGTTACGGCACCCAAGGTTAGCATCAGGATGACGGAATGACCGAGTAAGTCTTCACCTCAGCCTCGTTAGACATCTTTAAAATGATTTGAAACATGAGCCAAAGGGAACAAGACGACCAACGAGCGAACAGTTCCATGCATTTCGTGGAAGAAGGAATGGAGCCACTGTAGACGAATCGAGAACCTTTTCGCCGTTAATTTCTTGTTTTATTCCTTAAATAAGCGCATTTATCACGATAAAACTACAAAATAACAAAAGAGTTCACCCTGAAAGTAGCTTGTTTCTTAGACACATGGCTGGACTCGAAACAATCCGAAGTCGAAGTGAGTATACTTGGAAGCGCTTTTCACGACATGGCTTTGGCTGGCGACCTTGCCAGAAACCATGATAAGGGAGATATTTATGTATCATTCACATAGTTTTGTAAGATGTTCCTTTCCAGAGTGGTGCGCTCGCACCCGCTAGAAATCCTCCGCTCGTGTGACATTCCGCGAGCATCAATGAAGAAGGAGCAGAAAGTCATCAATAGCTTTGCCTAAATGCTCCGTGAGGCGACGTAAGGTGACCTCTCTGTGGATTGTGAAGAAGACAAGGGCTGAAGACGACGCAATGGACCCATTGTGGACGTCTGACGATGACGATGATGAATCCAATCTACCTTCCATGAGTGAAGAATGTTTACTCTTTGGCGATACAGAAGTCTCACGAGAAAAAGTGTAAGCCTAGCTTCATTCACTTCATTAACAGTTCATTAACTCGATTAATGGAAAAGTTTTTCAGAAAGAGCTTGTTCTGTGTTCTCCATGAAATCGAAAAAGTTAAAATCAAAAATGTTCTCCACAAGTCGTCCACTATGGCTTCATTCATTCAGAAACATTACGTTACGGCATATCAAGGACAAGCGTTAAAAATGTTTTCTAATGCACAGAGACCACTGTCGAAAAAATGCAAAAGAGCACATGCATCATCCAAACCTTCGAGCATGTATACGGGAAGCCTACGACGTAGCCACTCGACCACGCTGCCACGAACAAGCGAGAGTTCTACGTCGCTCATTTGAATTGAGTTCGAATGTTCCCCCAAAAAGGCTCCGCAACTTTCAGCAAGAGACCCGCAGCTAATAGGGAAAACGGTTTCGTAATCCCCGATCAAAGACCGCTATATGCCTCATTTCAAATGGCCACTTCGACCCATCAACTTTTCCTTGTAAGTTTGAGTACCTGATCCCGTCTCCTTCGAAAAGGATGAGAGTGAGTACTCCAACTACCGCTCCATTACTATGCCGATCGATATCAATTGACAAGCGGTTTTTACGCATTACGTTTCTCAGATTGCCAGCTTGTTTGGAAATTTTGACATGTTAAATCTCTCGATGTTGCTAGTAAGCTGCAACATTTGTTATTATCAAATTATCCCTGAGGCCTCATTTGTTGTATGTCCTTTGTTGTTCTAATTAAATGAAGACTCGCTAAATAACCTTCTACTAGTGAGCTTTCGCAGCCGCAGCAGCTTCGTCATTAATTATCAAGCATACTTGCATCACAACACTTAGCAAGAGTTGAGTTATACACATAACCAACCAGTTAAATAAAATGAAAATGTGTTTCTTAAGAAATTCTTTGCATTTGTTTCAAAGTCGAAAATTTTCAAAGTCAGTGATTACTGAAGGCTGATTACTTTATCACTTTTACTTTATTAAAGGGGGTCAATCTGAAGAAGTAGCTCAGTTTCCGTTTCGCACGTGCCCTTAGACGGAAACTGAACGAGGTCATTCTCCCTCCTCTGTGCTCTTCAGTAAGGGAAGGAGGAAAATTCTGTTGTAAAAGTTGATTATAGTTTTATAATATGAAAAGTGCATTTTGTTAGGTTTGTATAATATTTTTTCTTTTATTTTTATGGAATTGTCTACATTTTACTTCTATTTTTTGAAAAATATGGAGCCTGCAATATTCAGCTAGTTTAATAATTGCTAACAGCCTACTGATCCAATACAACCAATAAAGTTATTGGTCTACACTAGACCAGTCGCCATTAGGCTTTTATTGTACTATTGAAGTCAAAATGAACTCACACTACTTGAATTGACCGCGTCCTAGCCTGCTTGCTGAGTAAATGAAGAGGTTACTCAGTGTACATGATAGGACTTGTTATCATTCAAGCTATCTGTGGTTTCTTATCTTCACTCATTTTTTCACGGAGTTCCGACAATGGATGGTAGGGTGAGTGTTTATCTTATAAGATAATTTCTAGTAACTACAGTTATCAAAAAAAATCAATTTTCGTCCGTCATTAACAGTAGGGTCATTAGGTAGAAACTAGGCAATTACGAAGATCGGTAGTTTTTTTTTGTTCCCTTAGGTTGGGGGAAGGAGTTATAAGAAGAGTGGCTTCCCCTCTAAATCCATTCCTCATTCTCCCTTTTTATTCACTTCCTTGTTCTCTGTACTTCATAATCTTTGTTGTTCTTGACTCTCTTAGTAGTTGAATTGTCAGATCCATGAATCTTGGTGCTTCTGATCTTACTGTTTCTTGTTTTTAGTTCAGATGTAACTGTTTCAAAAAGTTCGATACTTTTCAATTATATTTATACTTTATGAAGTCATTTTTGTTATGCATTTCATGAGAGATATATCCACAATATCAGTACTGTAGTTAGAATTAATCAGTTGTTTTTTGGTATATCTGAATCTATCTAGGAAATCTTTTTTTGTTAAGAGCATGTTCGTGCTATTCTCAATATTTCTGAATAAATTGTATTATGTTTAATATGATTAGATATATTAGTTTCAGCGTTAGGGAATCTTTTTATAGAAAAATTGAAATTGTCCGTTTTGTTATACATTTTTGTAGATATTTTGTTTGTATCTATGTTTATTTCTAGATCTAATAGTTACATTTATATTCATCATCATTTGTGACTTCTACCTTTAGTATACTTTTTTGTTGTTTTTTTGTAGGTTTTTGTGATGTGTTGTCTGTATAAAAGGTTCTATATCTGTTACTAGCAATGAATTTTCTATTACTATTTTTGAAACATATTTTGAGAATTTCTTTAACATTTCATATTATATTAGAATGCGGCAAGTTGGTGAACATATTTGTAAAATTTGCAGAGAAAATTTTCATGTTCTCCATTTGTATGCTTCGGAGTTGTTTACTTACTATATTACTATTTACTTCACTTCTTTATTTTATTACTTATATTTGTGTCATTAGTAGCCCAATATCCTATGAAATCTGTATGTTTCTCTTTGATGATGTTGTTATAATGTAGTTTTGACAAAAGTCAACAGCTTAGTAAGTTCTATATATAATGGTTTTGAACTACTGTTCTCAGCGCCTGTGATGAATCTTAATTTTACGGGAGATTTATGTAATTATGGGATCGCACAGATTGAAGGAATTTCCACTTTAGTATTATTTTTGATGTTGTTCTGTCACTGAATCTCTTATGCTTGTTTATAATGCTTGTTTGATGTATTGATGTACGTGTATGTATTAGGTTGTTCGAAAAGTCCTGCGACACTTTGACCAAATTTTTCGAACTAAATTTTCGGTCAGTAAAGGACATCTCCAATCTACAAGGTAACCGCAGTTGATGACTAGGACTAGTGCCTTTCTTTTGCACAGCTTCTCATTTCCATTCTCATAGAACTACGGCAACTGTGGTAAAAAGAAGAGGTGGACCTCATTCTCGAGTTGAGGTCGATTTTCGGAATTTTTGCTTTTTGAAGGATGCGATAGGTGACCAAAGGAGGTGGTAATTAGAGGCTGCTAACTTTGTTAAATAACCTGAGTACGGTCGCATTCTCTGATCGAAATGCATGATCTTTTGGCGTAGCCTGATCCCACCGGTCCTCGCATTACCGAGTAGTAGAGAAAAATTGAGTATTTCTGAATGAATTCAAGCGTGACGTCATCCATATTTTGAAGTCGATTAAGGTGGACTGTGGTCCTTACAAGGTGCTGGTATCCAGTGATACCGCTTGGAAGTCCCACCAATAACACACTGAAATCTTTATCCCATGCACATCTTCTTTTGGCTAAGCAATCTACTTTCTGTTTGAGAGATCCTGCAAGGGACATGTGCATGATGTACGCAAGGACTCCACCACTCGCTACCAACCACAAGATCTCACAAAAGTTCCTACGCTGTGTACAAGGAAAAGAAAACTCAGTCACGGTCATTCGGTATGACTTGTCAGACGGGTCCAACTCATGAGGCATCCTTCACAAAAATTTTTTCCGATAACCGAGATTGCGGAGAAGCATGGCAGTTGTCAGTCAGATGGAGCCTAGAGAGGTCGCCAACTTACCGGTGGTTACGTTCGGCTGCGCCTCAAGAAGCTTGAGTAAAGGGCCGTCATTCTGTGCTGATGGGCGACCTATACATTGCCTAACTACGAGTTAAATAAGTCCAGCCTAGAAGCGCTGATGCAAAAGCTACCCTCTGCCATGGCAAGCGATATCCTTCCTCAAGACAACGTAGGTGTCAGCTTCCTTGACTACGGCGAAGTGGCCCTACAGGAACTCATAATATGGGACAGGTCGAAAAGTACCTCGATCTCTGGGGGACTTTTAAGCTTTGAAAACTTCCTCAAAGTCATGATATACCCATGTGCAGAAACCCCAGAGGACTCTCCACTAATCAGGGATAAAAACATCCAAAATGATTTTTGGTCTTTTTCTAGAACAATTCAATCAAAGTGTCGCAGGACTTTTCGAACAACCTAATATTATTGGTGTTTTCTATACATAGTTGTAATTCATGATCATATTTTATTCCCATCTCGTTTTTAAATAACCTTACAAATGATACCATGGTCATTACTTGCTTTATCTAGGGGGCAGAATATAAAGAATTTTTGTAGTTGTTTCGCTACTTTTCTAACATGCTCTTCAGATGTCATCGTATTACAATTTAACCATTGTGAAAAAAATCTTGGTTTCTAAGGTATTAAACAATTTTGATTTTATTATATAGCATATCATCGTCAATATTGGAACTCTCTAAGGTCTGTATTTATTTTTTATGACGTTTACGTAGCGTATGGGATATTTATATAGCTTATTTCTCAATTAATTATAATAATTTAGTAGTTTCTTCAACCCAGTTGGGTATTGTTTGCTTCGTTACTGAATTTGGAATTCTGTATTTGCATTTTCCTTTATCTAGTATATTGACCTGTGTTTCATGAATGACACGTGTGTCACCTGTTATTATGTGTCCATGAAACTTATCTATGAATTCTTTATAATTATTGCTTTCACATATGCATTTTGAGTTCAATATATTCCATAATTTCACTGGATTGTATGTTTCTCGAGTGTCTTATTGTAGTTAAAAATTAGTAGTGACGCTGGTTTGTCATAACTATATACAACTCTGAAGGGTATATATCTGATTGTTGAGTTGTTTTGAATGAGATGTGTGATATCTATCGGAATTTAGTATTTCTGTTTATATTTATATAGTTCAAATCATTGTGTATGTAAAAGGCAGGTAAGTTGCAGAGAGCTTTGCCATTATTTCCCTTGATTTTGTTACTTTTGTGTGACTTAAATTAGGAGTTGCATAATAAGCATAATAAAGAGGAAACTTTTTTTCTTTCGGTATATCTATATAATAAGTGTTTATATAGCACATCTGTATTATTTTGGTTATTTCTCGTTTTTTCAAACTGTAAAGTTCTTTCGTGATCTCTTTGAAAGTTGGAGGAATTATATAGTACTTCACTGAATCTACTTATCCCATCATCTGAATTCTAAAGAAGCTATATTGTCATTGTTTCCAAAAGGAATAGCCGTAACTAATAATTTCATCCGAAAGCTTTCTTTGTTATGTAGGACACTTTTATCTTCATTCTCCTTCATATTGTCAAGTGTGTTAGAATACACAATTTTTCTTGCACATTTTTCATGGAAATGCTTATACAGAAACTTATGTAGAATCGTTTTTGTTATATATAATATAAATGTTCTCGTATTCTATCTTTTAATTTTCTTGTAGTTATACCTACGTATTGGTATCCACATTCTAAGCAATTGAGGCAATAGACTACATTTCTACTACAACAGTTTGCAACATTGTCTTTATATGTATGAACTTTTCAAATTAGTAGAATTTGATATGTTATAATTTTCTTTATACAGGGTGACCAAAAAGTTCTGGCAATTTTTCGAAATACTTTGGAATTATAGAAAAACCATTTAATTAACTTAATCAGCGGAACTAAACTTTCGGAAATCTTCACTGAATCAGTAGCAATAACGGTGTACAGAGAAATCACAACATGTATTCAAAATCGCATCCTTTGACCTCAATACATTTGCTCAGTCGCTTTTCGAAGTGTCCAACAATGGTCGCGCATTCTTCTACTGTAATTTCGTCACAAGCACGCAGTAATGCTGCTTTCAAATGATCCACCGTCACGCATTGGATTCCTGAGATTTTCTGCTCCAAGATAGACTAAACGGAGTAATCCATCGGGTTCAGATCAGGCGAGTTGGAAGGATAAATGTCCTCGCCCCAAAATCCCGGAAGCAGCTCTTCGCAGGTGGATTGGGCAGACTGTAGTGGAGCCCAGTTTTGCTGAAGCACAAATCCATCTGAACCAAAGTGCTGCGACGTCCATGGCTTCAGTACATCGCGAAGAACGCACTGTTGACAGTTAGGAGCATTGAGTTGAAGGTTACGG
>MU911962.1:16797-52636 GCA_036418165.1 Cooperia oncophora | reverse complement strand
CGTGAAGTGACCCCCCCGTCACCATCACAGGGAAGGATACCAAAAACTGTCGTCCTGAGCATTCAAATGTGATATATACTCCTAAGGACGTCTCGGAATGCGATGATCACGATCTGAAGCGACTCTCTAAATCTGCTAAACGATTCTGGGGATAGGAGAGTTACGGACCAGTTTTTTGGCTAGCGCGTGTTGACACCATTGCCGATGCGACCACTGCCCATGGCTTTGCGCGTAGTGAAACCCTCGGTGACCCAGCCGCCGCCGTGGCTCGATGGCGCAGCAGAGTAAGTAGATGGCTCCGGAGTAATGATGACGGAGGTTCAAAATCCTGGATGCATTTCGAGAGTTTGGCTTTTTTCTTGAAAACGCGATGCTAATCAGCTTGGGAAGAATGTTTAGCATACCTGGCGGACCACTCAAGACCCCCTCCTGCTACTTATTGAGCCCGCGAAACGATTTTCGTAGGAAAACTACGATTTTTGCCATACACTAAAGTCAAAAAAGGGACCAAAAATACACATGCATATCTGCTTGGAGCTCGTGAACTGCAGAGATTTCATCATCACTATAGGATGAATAACGTGTGGTGAGCCAACCGAAAGAAATTCGATACATCATCTGGTAGCATCTCTTCACTCATGCCCACAATATCAGCCGACATCTTTGCGACCTGTCCACCATAGTTGACAATGTTCTGCCGGACTCTGGTGCTATTACCCTAGTGAAAGAAATTCTGGTCTTGCGGATATTGTTTGATCACTATCCCACAAAGAAAAGAAGATTGCAGAGAGTTTCTATCCTATTGTGCGCGACGCACTGTACTACAACCGTTATAATCGACTGCGAGGGAGATAGCTTCGTGCAGGGCGAACATACGGACCTTTCTGAGGCATCTGAAATAACGATGAATCCTTCAGAGCATCTAGATTTGAACAATTTCTTCTTAATCCTGGTAAGCAGGTACCTTGACACTCATCCAGACAAGTTGAGAGTTCTCTCCAATATTGCATTACATATCATCTTGGACGGAATCTGTGAGAATAATGGTTTGCAGCGAAATTCTTTTTATTCGCAGCTCACCATGTGAAAAACCTTTTTTGCTCTAACCATTTTGATATTGGATATCACACTGTGCTCGCTTAAAGCACAACCTGCGATAAAATCGCAATCACAGATAGTGTATGAGGGGTTCGCATAGACTAGAGCTGTGTAATCGGGTAATTGAAGAAAAGGCAGAAAAACTCCGTTACCCGCCTTACAATCAGATAGGACCCCATTTCAAGCACATTGTATGTGCAGTGAGCTCCATCTCCTACACTACGCCCTCATCCACACAGCTTATTCACTATAAGAACTCTACGACCTTACAAGTGAGCTTACGATCTTCATGCTTTTTCGTCCTACCAGCTTCATTTTTCAGTTTGGATGATGGCATTGAAGGCGGAGTCTGAGAGACCGAGCCACTGGAAAGGAGTGTCCTTCTTTAGAGCTATATTGCCGTTATACATCCCCCTAACAATTTTTTGCCGTAACCAGTACAAGGTTGTTCCTTGCCAGACCACTACCCTCGCGGACACCATATTTTCCAATTTTATTCCTGATCGTGCGACCAAGCCTTTGATGTTTCCCATCAAATACGAAAATATATGCCTCGAATGAAGCTGTCACGCCAACACCATCAAAATGAATGCTTTCACTGAAGTAAAATAAAACTCCTGAAAAGTCGCACATAGGCCGCAATAAGAAGCAGGGAGGTCTTGGTGGTCGGGACAGGTACGCAAAACTACTTCCCAAGTGTTTAGCATGCGTTTCAAGAAAAAGCAAAACTACGAAATGCACCAAGATTTGAACCCCCGTCTCACTACTATGAAGCATCCACTTACCTGCTGCGCCATCGAGCCGGCTGCAGCTGGGTCACCGCTGGGGGTTTTACGAGCGCAAAGCATGGGCAGGGGGGCGCACCGCAATGGTTAAGCACCGTAGCAAAAAAGGTCCGTAACTCTCCACCCAGAATCGTTTAGCAGATTTGGAAGTCAGATCTGATATCAGCATCCGGAGACGCTCCTAGGAGTATACATCTCATTCTGAATGGCCAGGACGAGTTGGTATCCTTCCCTTGTCAGTTGAGGGTCAGTCGGATCGCCGGACTTTGGCGGGCAATCCCCGTTCCGCGTGTGAAGAGGGTACTCCCCCTCAACCATCTCAGTTGAGGGTCAGTCGGATCACCGGACTTCGGCGGAATCCTCTTTCCGCGTGTGAAGTGCCCCCCCCCCTCATTCTCAAATGGGGGTCAGTCGGATCGCCCGACTTTGGCGGGCAAGCCTGCTTCCGCGTGTGAAGAGGGTACTCCCCTCCACCATCAGTTTCTCAAATGAGGCTCAGTCGGTTCGACCTACTTCGTCGGGGTGAAGTGTGTAATCCCCTCGACTTTCTCGAGTGAGACGCAGTCGATCCTCCTTCGGTGTGAAGTGGTTACCATTCCCCCACGTTCTGAATTGAGGGCCAGTCGATCCTTGAGGAGGGTACTCCCCTCAACCTTCTTAAATGAAGGTCAGTCGGTTCGCCCGACTTCGCCGGGTGATCCTCCTTCCCCGTGTGAAGTGGCCCCCCCCTCAACATTCTCAAATGGGGGTCATCGGATCGCCCGACTTCGGCGGGCAATCCTGTGAAGAGGGTACTCCCCCTCAACCATCTCAGGTGAGGGTCAGTGGGATCACCGGACTTCGGTGGGCAATCCTCCTTCCGCGTGTGAAGTGGCTGATCCCCCTCGACTTTCTCAAATGAGGCTCAGTCGATCCTTAAAGAGGGTACTCCCTCTCAACCTTCTCAAATAATGGCCAGTCGGGTCACCGGACTTCACCGGGTGATTCATCGGACTTCACCGGGTGATCCTCGTTCCGCGTGTGAAGTGCCCCCATCCCACCAACCTTCCCAAATGAGGCCCAGTCGGTTCGCCCGACTTCGCCGGGGTGTTATTCCCCCCCTCCTCATCGTTCTCAATTGAGGGCCATTCGATCCCTCTTCCGCTTGTGAAGTGGGTAGTCCCTCAACCTTCTCAAATGAGGCGCAGTCGATCCTCCTTCCGCACGTGAAATGGGTAGTCTTTCCTCAACCTTCTCAAATGAGTGCCAATCAGATAGCCCGAATTCGCCGGGCTGAAGTGGGCATTCCCTTCCCCCTCTCCTTCTCAAATGAGGCCCCTTCACTACCCTGTAATTGGTAGGCAACTTTGAAGTTGCCCTTTAGGCAGTGTGTGGTATGCCAGTGTCGGAAAGATAGTGGATGAACTGAAGTGGGAATATGAACTTGCTCAAAGTTTTGTACAATTAACAGTAGGTAAATAAGGTTGATGTAAATAATGAAATATTGGTTTACGAATCTTTGATTTTGGCCCCCATCCAATAAGGCACACTTCTTCTGTGCCACTCTTATGTGTTTCGGAATCAATCGTGAGCTCAGTATGATTCCTTAACCTCCCGAGACCTGCACAGAAGGCTTATAGTGACTCTGCCTAACCCGCTACTGCGAATCCAACAAAGTGGAAGGAGTGGGGACTGTAGGATCTTAGGAGCAGTCTACCTCATCACGTGTCAGGTGTGCGGGGACGAATATGTGGATGGAACGGGGAGACCTCTCTGTGTCAGGATGAAGGAGCACATGAATGGACTGAACAGGTTCAAGCTATGCACTCTTCTCGGCGACCACCAAGCTCAAAACATCAAAGTGTGGGCACTGTGAAAATCACGATCCTGGCACGTGAACAGGATGCCTCGGGGAAAGCACTGTGATTACCAGGGAGCTGGCACTCTTCGCAGACCATTGCGGCTTCTGATCTACGCATTCAGCACCCCTGAGGGGAGGGGGGCGACGAGGCTTACTCAGCATTACCCTCAAATTCGATAATTATGCTAAATGCGCGGCGGTCGGTAGGGACCCGCACATCTAGCGTCAGCGGGACTATAGATTCACATGATCGATCCTGGGGATCTCTGTAAGTTCCGGTCCAGTCTTAAAACTTTCAAATTACAATCCCCCCCCCGAAAGGCTGGATTTCACACTTAAACAAATGACCGATCTCTGCATTTTTAATTGATTCTTTAAAGTTTGTGTCCTAATTACAGCGAAAAGGCCTGCTCTTTTGATGTTCCCCTCACGCCCCCTGTTTTTGGAAACCCCGCTAGCTCGGAGTTTTCAAAACATGTGAAAACTACCGTCCAGTTGTCTTGAAATTCAAAGTACCCGGTAGAACTTCTCCCCGCCAAAAGGTTGGTGGCTTTGCGACTCAGCTCTAGGATCTCCTAACCCGTAGTTTCTTACTGCACTTAGAAATGATGATTGAGTGACTTGTTTCGATTATAGGATTCGTGCAGGCTCCGAAGAAGGCAATGTTCGCCGAAACCTTAGCAGAATGAGCCATTTGTGCAAATCTCGGGAGCCTAGGGAATCATACTGAATTATTACGTCTCTGATGCCGATGTTAATCGAAAGCCGATCGTGTGATATTCGAACCATGAACTACCGGAGTGGGGGGGGGGTCCTAAGCGTCTGGTACACAACATACTGCTTACGGGTGTGTCTCTCTCACTTCATCTACCTACCAGTTGCTCAGTCAGTTTCACTATATTCCCCGTTCCCTGGGCTGCTCCGGATGCGTTTAGAGGATTTTTTGTCCTCAGCTTTGTCCACGAACGCCCGCCCTTATGGGCGGAGCTTAGGTTACCTTACAAGTGCTCTGCAAATGTTGGCCCATGTCACGTCTATCCCAAGCACAATCAGCTCCCCAAAAGTGAATTTCCACGTTATCAAAAAAAGCCGGGGCCTTGACTCACCACATACTTCTTAAATTTAATGGTAGGCAGCTGCTGCCCTCAATCTGTTTGCATTACAGCAATTTGAAACAGAACCATGAAAAAGATCAATATGTCGCGTAATCTTGCTTGGTATGGACTTCAGGGATGCTGAACTGTCGTTAGATAAATGCAAAGCGGACCGGCGAAAGCAAAGCCACTGTAATGTGTACCGTGAAATTTTGCAGGAACAATTGGTTCAGACACTCAGCTCAAAAAACAGCAACACAACTCCTCAACTCGGCCCCAAAATTAGGCTTTAAAAAACAAGAAAGCCCTGTAACTAGTGCTAAAGCCCACATCGCGAACAAGATACTCATTTTGCACAAAGACGTTCATGGGTGTGTGGACTCTGACGGGGCCAAGTCTCAGCAAGACAACCCTGTGTAAAACATTCATAACTCTGATTAGAAAAACGCACAGCAGATTTCCAAAAGCACATACGACCCTGGCTTCAGGTGGTGCATCTGATGATGCATGGTACATCATAGTAGCCACTTCGACGCTGGACCTCCCTAGTGAGAAACGAGGAAAAAGGCGCTTCTGATTCTTTTTTTCCCACGGTGTGAAAAATCCGAAGGTTCCCTCAAGGTTCATTTAAAAGAAGTGAGACATTTGTGTTCGACGTAGTGATTCTGTGGGTATCTCGCGACACGCTATAAACGCTCCGAAATCTTAATTGGTAAAGGGCCTCGCCTTCCTCACAAGCACACAATTTCGCGGTAAAGTTCGTTTCACATCACGAACATCCCCACGATGATATCTTCTCATTGCCTCCACACGGATCTACAAAAAGGAAGCTGACACATCGGAAAAAAGGCTTTTATGCAACAGGCAAATCTTGTTTTTGTACTCACTGCTCCATGGCTCCGTTATTCGCTGCATATTCTAAGGTGAGTAAGTGAATATGTCACTATACACTACATGAATGCTATGCTGAATCGCGGAATGAGCCACAACATCTTACGTCGTTCAAAGCACCAATGTAGCCTTCGTTTGTAGTAGCTAAACGAAAAGTTCCTCAACACTTCGAAAGAAATTGGAACAGATCTTTTCCCCAAAATCATCGATATTTGACAAATATGTGAAGCACCAATATAGTATTCATTCTGCTATTCATTGGGTAACTTGCGCGTGTAGCTTCCATGAAAATTTGGCATTGCTACGAAAAAAAAACAGGTCACTGCAGTTTTCAAGTAAGTCCTAGACGTGGCCTTCTCATACGAAGGTCAGAAAACTTCGATAGCGACAGAAAGGAACAAGAGCCCGTTGGTGCCAATTGCAGAGCAGCGCGGTGAACGGCAGAATACCTCTGCTGAAATTTGTCCATGAGGACAGTTGGTCCTAATCACAATTCTGACACTTGCTTTTAGCGCCAGCGCCATTTGGCGCCATAATGGCCATCAATAACCTCCGATAGACGAATACAAAACTAATACGACGAAAGAATTTTATAGTCCCATATTGTCGTTGCACATAATCGACGTCAAAAGTGTGTGCCATATATGAAAGAACAGAAAAGGCGTACTTTACAAGTTCATGCTTCAGCAAGAATTTGTCGTTGTCGTTTTGAGACAACACTGAATTAGTAGTGTTGCCCCAGTGCGGTGAAGGCAGTGATCAGACAGTTTGCAATTTCTCTGCGGAAAACGGAAGCAGTGGCATTGAATAGACAAAGGTAAAGCAAAGACGAGACGGAGTCGCATAAAACGCCACCGTTCCAATGAGGAACCGTAAGAGTCTACGCCTGAGTTAAAACAACGTCAAGGACCATTGTGAAAAACGACTGCAAAGTAAATATGAAAACACATAAATTCAAACGGGAGCAAACTTCGCGACAATATCAACAGAGATCCCTGACAGAAACAGGACACAAACTAATTTTCTACGAAGCGGCTATCAAAGGCTTGCGGGATTCAAATAAAAACAGCCACAAAAGTAAAAGAAGTCTTAGATTCCAAAACGGGCACCACTTGCAAGAAAAGCCGCAATGAGCCCAAGAAAGATATTCTCGATACCAATGGGAACTTTAAAAGGAACTCTTGAAATGGAGCGTCTTTCAGCCGCAGATTGTGGAAAACAGCTTATCTGACCGTGAGTGGTGAAGTCTGCTTCTCCACGTGGTGCCACTGGAAACTGCTCACTTTTGCAAGCTGAGCCTATCGTGGACATCCGAACAGGCGAGAGGCCTTCGTGACGAGCTAGCCTACGAATACCCCATATCACATCATCATCTTCAACTATGCATGTGTACCTCTAATTAATGCTACGGCGTCCGCGGGAGCCGACGCGCACTGCAAGGATCGGCCAGTGTGAAAAATGAGGTCCTTGATGCAAGGACGGCATTGGGGGGGACAACCAAGCTAGTCCGAAAGGCGCGCAACGTTTTGAAGACTCGTGTTGCGACGCTAAATGTTGGCTCTCTGATTGCACGCTCTTGTGAGCTGACAGAAGCGCAGAAGCGTGTAAAGATCGACCTCTGTGCCGTGCACAAAAACAGTGTGGGCTGGTTGCGGGTCGAAAAAGATAAGCTTCGGCTCACAGCCCTCCTCTGTGTTAAGCCGAAAACACGGCGTACTCGTTCTCAACGGTTCCGTGAATCGATTACGAGCGTAGTCCTTTTCGAGATCGTTTAATGAAGACGTTGAAGCGAACAACGACTGTATCTTCTCTTCTCTGCATATACCCCACAAACTGGATGCTCTGAGCAATCCATGAATGGGTCCAGGGCTCTGCTGGACGAGAAGACGGCTGAAGTGCCACGAGAAGACGGTATTATTGTCGCTGGCGACCTAAACGGAGACGTGGGCTCTGCGAAAGACGGTTTTTCGTGCCATGGCTGATTCGATTACCCTCCAAGAACGCCGATGGTGAGCGAGTCCTTGAGTATGCAAACTCGCATAACTTTGTCATTCTGGACAAAAAGTTCCGTAAACGTGACGCCCATCTCATCACGTACTACAGCGCGAGTAGTGAGACACAAATAGACTTTGTGCTCATTAGGCATGGCGATCAAGGGCTCGCAACAGACGCAAAGGTAGCACCGTTTGAAACGGTTTCCACGCAGAACCGCTCACTGATCTGCACGCTGAAATGTCCAACCCCCAGACTGAAGCACAGAGCGATGCGGTCCTGAAAGAATCAATTAGTGGCGACCGAAAGAGCGAGAGGGAGATGTGATTTCTCGTATTCGACTACTCAAGGTCATAATTGTCGAGGAAACCTGGAACGAAACCGTTAAATTGATAGTCCAAGTCGCCCGCCCCGAACTCGGCACAATGAAACAAGGACGGCGGAGGACTGACATAGAGTATGGCTCTGGACGGACGACGTCAAAGCGAAAGTCCGATTGAAGAAGAGGCTTTCTCACGTTCCTCAAGCACAAGTCAGCTGACAACAGGCGGAACTACAGCAAGCAAAGAAGGCGGCAAAGAAGATTGTGGCTGCCATAAAAGCCGCCTACTACAAGGAAGTCAGCAAGAAACTGGAGTCGCACGACGGTGATCATGTACCGACAGGCCGAATCGCGCCACCTCCACACCGAAGAATGGAAAAGTTTTTGGCATAAAAGCAGCAGGCCCTGACGACTTCCCTGCTGACCTGTGGAAGTCACAACACTGGTTTTCTGCAGAGTGGCAGAGAAAGCTTTTTAACCAGATCATCGAAGAGAAAAAGGTGCCCAAGACTAGCCGCAGAGCGTGACGATCCCGATTCGAAGAAGACGGGCCCGGCAGATTGCTCGAGCTACCGTCTATTCCTTCTACTCTCGCACACCATAAAGATCTTCGAACGAATGTTTGGCACCCGTTTTCGTGATATCGCTCATCTTTCCAACAATTAGTGTGGCTTTGTGGCGGGCTGTAGCGCCATACATGCCGCTCACCTTTTGCTGAAGAAACATCGTGAGAAGCAAAGCCCTCCGCATGTAGCCTTCCTAACATGGAAAAGGCATTTGAGCGTGTGCCGCGTAAAGTTATGTGTTACGTCTCGCGAGAGCACGGCGTGCCCGGAGAGCTGATTGAGTGGGTGCGCTTCCTTCATTCAAGCCCAAGAAGCCAAGCGCGATCACCTGCGGGCTTCTACATGGAATTTTCCATCACTGTTGGGGTACATCAAGGCTCTGCGCTATCCCCACATTTGTTTATCTCGTCATGGACGCCATCTCACGAGATTAACATAAAGAAGTTCCATGGAAGCTTTTCTACGCTGATGATGTGATGCTTGCCCGTGAAGAGAGCGCAATGCGACAGAAGGTGCAAGCTTGAAGACACATGGTCAAACACTTCGAGGGTGAACGAGACTATCAGCTCCGCCCCCCCCCAGCTGTCGATGTGTCGTGGTCTCCCTGCCCAAACATGCCCAGAAATGGAACACACTAGTTTGTCCATGCTCCGCCCAATGCCTTTTTGCGGAGCAGATTCCCGTCCTTCATAATATCCGTCGTAAGCGCAGGTTTCGCGTGCGGCTCCTTGGCACTTTGCCAAGTCCTTTAATTGCGCTTTCAAATACAAGTAAAACGCAATTCCCTTATGCGGATAACATTGGAGGCGCTGCAAAATAAGAATAGAAGATGATGACGAGGGTCAGAACTTAAAAGCAACTGTGCCACTTCTGCAACATCCCTCGGCGGCCGCGTTGTCCACGAAACATGAAAATAAAAACGGCATACTCGTTAGTTTCATACAAGCAAAACGCAATTTCCTGGTGCGAATAAAATTTGAGGTGTTGCTCATGCTTCAAAATCCACGTGCAAGGAGATGAAGATGACACTGGCTAGAAATGAAGCACAACGATGTAAATGTAAATAAAACAAAAATGGAAAAATCAAGGAAAGGCAAATTAGATAAATTGGCCTGTAAATTTCTACGATCCGGCACGAATCCGGCGCCAAACCCATTGAAATACTTAGAACAAACGAGTGGGACGCTTGGGTTGTTTTTATTCTCATGTTTTGTGGGAATGCGCGGCCTCTGATGGATACTGCAGATGCAGCCGAGTTGCTCTTGAGTTCTGGCCCTTGTCATCATCTTCTGTTCTTATTTTGTAGCACCTCCAATGTTATCCACATCAGGAAATTGCGTGTTACTTGTATTTGAAAGCGCAATTAAAGGACTTGGCAAAGTGCCACGGAGCCGCACGCGACACCTGCGCTTACGACGGATGTTATGAAGGACGGGAATCTGCTCCGCAAAAAGGCATTGGGCGGAGCATGGACAAACTAGTGTGTTTCACGGTCCTGTGTCTCCATTCCTGGACATGTTTGGGCGGGGAGACCACGACACATAGATAGCTGGGGGGGGCTGATAGTCTCATACACCTTCAAAGTGTTTGAGTGTACCATGTGTCTTTAAGCTTGCACCTTCTGTTGCATTGCGCTCTTATCTTCACGGGCAAGCATCACATCATCAGCGTAGAAAAGCTTCCAAGGAACTTCTTTCTGTAAATTTCGTGAGATGGCGTCCCATAACGAGATAAACAAGTGTGGGGATAGTGCAAAGCCTTGATGCACCCCAACAGTGATGAAAAATTCCATGTAGAAGCCCGCAGGTGATTGCACTTGGCTTCTTGGGTTTGAATGAAGGATGCGCACCCACTCAGCTCTCCGGGCACGCCGTGCTCTCGCGAGACGTACCACACATCTTTACGCGGCACACACACAAATGCCTTCTCCAAGATAGGAAGGCTACATGCAGGGGCTTTTGCTTCTCACGATGTTTCTTCAGCAAAAGGCGAGCGGCATGTATGGCAAAAGGCGAGCGGCATGTATGACCTACAGCCCGCCACAAAGCCACACTAATTGTTGGAAAGCTGAGCGATATCACGAACACGGGCGCCAAGTTCGAAGATCTTCATGGTGTGCGAGAGTAGAAGGAATAGACGGTAGCTCGAGCAATCTGCCGGGTCCGTCTTCTTCGAATCGGGATCGTCACGCTCTGCGGCTAGTCTTGGGCACCTTCTTCTCTTCGATGATCTAGTTAAAAAGCTTTCTCTGCCACTCTGCAGAAAACCAGTGTTGTGACTTCCACAGGTCAGCAGGAAGTCGTCAGGGCCTGCTGCTTTTATGCCAAAAACTTTTCCATTCTTCGGTGTGGAGGTGGCGCGATTCGGCCTGTCGGTACATGATCACCGTCGCGCGACTCCAGTTTCTTGCTGACTTCCTTGTAGTAGGCGGCTTTTACGGCAGCCACAATCTCCTTTGCCGCCTTCTTTGCTTGCTGCAGTTCCGCTTGTTGTCAGTTGATTTGTGCTCGAGGAACACGTGAGAAAGCCTCTCTATCTATCGGACCTTCGCTTTGACGCCGTCCATCCAGAGCCATACCTCTTTGTCAGTCCTCCGCCGTCCTTATTTCATTGTGCCGAGTTCGGGGCGGGCGACTTGGACTATCAATTTAACGGTTTCGTTCCAAGTTTCCTCGACAAATGTGACCTTGTGTAGTCGAATACGAGAAATCACATCTCCCTCATGCTCTTTCGGTCGCCACTAATTGATTCTTTCAGGACCGCATAGCTCTGTTCAGTCGGGGGGGGGGGGTTGGACATTTCGCGGGTATTCCCACCAGAATTTCTCAAATAAGGGTAAGTCTAACCTCCTTCCGCGTGTGGAGCGGGTAGTCCCCCCAGCCTTTCTCAAATGAGGGAGAGTCTGAACTCCTTCCGCGGGTGAAGCAGGTATTCCCAACAAAATTTCTCAAATGAGGGAGAGTCTAACCTCCTTCCGCGTGTGAAGCGGGTAGTCCATCAAAATTCCTCAAATGAGTATCAGTCCAACCTCCTTCCGCATGTGAAGCGGGTAGGCCATCAAAATATCTCAAATGAGTATCAGTTCAACCTCCTTCCGCGTGTGAAGCGGGTATTCCCAACAAAATTTCTCAAATGAGGGAGAGTCTAACCTCCTTCCGCGTGTGAAGCGGGTAGTCCATCAAAATTCCTCAAATGAGTATCAGTCCAACCTCCTTCCGCGTGTGAAGCGGGTAGTCCATCAAAATTCCTCAAATGAGTATCACTCCAACCTCCTTCCGCGTGTGAAGCGGGAATTCGGCCACGCAAAATTTCTCACAAATAAGTAAGTCTGACGCTCCTTCCGCGTGTGATTGGGTATTACGCACAAAATTTCTCAAATAAGGGGTAAGTCTGACCTCCTTCCGCGTGTGAATGTGGTATACCAACCAAAAATTTTCTGCAAATGAGAATGAGGGTAGGTCTGACCTCCTTCCGCTGTGAGCGGGTATTCCGCACAAAAATTCTCAAATGAAGGGAGAAGTATACACCTCCTTCCGCGTGTAAAGCGGGAGTCCATCAAAATTCCTGCAAATGAGTATCAGTCGGCCACCTCCTTCCCGTGTGAAGCGGGTAGTCCATCAAAATTCCGTGACAAATTAGTATCACTCCAACCTCCCTTCCGCTTGTGAAGCGCGGGAATTCTCACCAAAATTCTCCAATAAGGGTAAGTCTGACCTCCCTTATCGCGCAGGTGATGTGGTATTACACCAAAATTTCTCAAATGAGGGTAGGTCTGACCTCCTTTTCGCGGTGTTGAAGCGGGTAGTCCATCAAAAATTCCTAAATTGAGTATACATTCAACTCTTCCCGCGTGGTGAAGGCGGGAATCTCTACAAAAATTTCTCAAATAAGGGTAAGTCTGACACATCCTTCCGTCGTGTCGAAGCGGGTAGTTCCATCAAAATCTCTAAATGGAGATGCAGATCCAACGCCTTCGCATGTGAAGGCGGGTAGGCCATCAAAATATCTCAAATGAGGTACGCAGGTTAACTCTTCGCGCGTGTGGTGCGGTAGTCATTAAAATTTCTCAAATCGAGGGGAAGTCGCTTAACTCTCCTTCCGCGTGTGATGTGGGTATTTACCACCAAAATTTCTGAAAATGGGGTAAGTGCTGACGATCCTTCGCGTGCGTGATGTGGGTATTCCCAACGGCATAAAATGTCTCAATGGAGGGTAAGTGCTGACCTCCTTCGTGTGATTTGTGTATTACCACAGAATTTCTCAAATGAGCAGGCAGAGTCTAACCTCCTTACCGCGTGTGAGCGGTGTAGTGCCATTCAAATTCTCAATGAGTATCAGTCCCAACCTCTTACCGCATGTGAAGCGGGAATTCTCCCAAAATGTTTCTCAATTAGTATCACTCCAACCTGCCTTTTCGCTTGTGAAGGCAGGAATTCTCAGCAGGGAGAATTTTCTCAAAATAAGGGTAAGTCTGACCTCCTTTCCCGGTGATGTGGGTATTACCGGCACAAAATTTCTCAATGAGAATGAGGAGTAGGTCTGACCTCTCCCGCCGTGTGTGCGGGTAGTTCCACCAAATTTCTCAAATGAGGTAGGTCTGACCTCCTTTCGCGGTGGAAGCGGTAGTCAATCAAAAATTCCTCAAATGAGTATTCACTCTCAACGTCCTTCCGGCGTGTGAAGCGGAATTCTCTCAACCGAAATTTCCTCAAATAAGGCGTAAGTCTGAACCTCCTTACCGCTGTGTGATGTGGGTATACCGACAAATTTCTCAATGAGATGAGGGTAGGTCTGTACCTCCTCCCCGCGTGTGATGCGGGTATTCCACCAAAATTCTCCAAATTGAGGGAGGAGTCTAACCCCTTCCGCGTGTAAAGCGATAGTCCATGCAAAATTACCTCAAATGAGTATCAGTCCGACCTCCTTTCCGCGTGTGAAGCTGGTAGTCCTATCAAATTCTCAAATACGTATCACTCCAACCTCCTTTCCCGCTTGTGAGCGGGAATTCTCGAACAAAATTTTCCAATAAGGGTAAGTCTGACCTCCTCCGCGCGTGTGATGCGGGTATTCCCACCAAAGATTTCCTCAAATGATGGTAGGTCTGATACCTCCTTTCGGCGTGTGAAGCGGGTAGTGTCCATCTAAATTCCTCAAATGAGTATCACTCCAACCTCTTCCGCGTGTGCAGCGGGATTCGTCAACCAAAAATTTTCTAAATAAGGGTAAGTCTGACCTCCTTCCGCGTGTGATTTGGGTATTACCACGCAAAAATTTCTCAATGCAGATGAGGGTAGGTCTGACGCTCCTCCCGCGTGTTGCATGGCCGGTATTCCCACCAAAATTTCCTCAAATAAGGGGTAATCTGACCTCCTTCCGCGTGTGAAGCGGTAGTCCATCAAAAATTCCATTCATGAGTATCATCCAACCTCCTTCGCGCATGTGAAGCGGGTAGGCCATCAAAATATCTCAATGAGTACAGCTTTTCAACCTCCTTCCGCTGTGGTGGGAGCGGTAGTCTCGCAAAATTTCTGCATAATGAGGGAGAGTCTAATCCTCTTCCGCGTGTTGATGTGGGTATTACAATCAAAATTTGTCTCAAATGAAGGTAAGTCTGACCTCCTTTCCGCGTGTGATGTGGGTATTTACCACCAAAATTTCTCATGAGATGAGGGTAGCTCCTGACCTCCTCCCGTGTGCTCGGGTATTCGGCAACGCAAAATTTCAGAATAAGGGTAAGTCTGACCTCCTTCCGCGTGTGAATGTGGTATTACCACCAAAAATTTCCTAACAAATAAGGGTAAGTCTGACCGTCCTCCGCGTGTGATGTGGGTATTACCAACCAAATTTTCTCAAATGAGAATAGGGTAGGTCTGACCTCCTTCGCGGTGTTGAAGGCGGGTATTCCCCACCAAAATTTCTCAAATTAAGGTAATCGTGACCTCCTTTCCGCCGTGTGATGTGGGTATTACCACCAAAGATTTCTGCAATAAGGGTAAGTCTGACTCCTCCTTACGCGTTGTGATGTAGGGTATTCCAACAAAATTTCTCAAATGAGGGATGATCTGTACGCTCCTCCCGCGTGTGAGCGGGTGTATTCCCACCCAAATTTCTCAAATAAGGGATCTGAATCGTCCTTCCGCGTGTGAAGCGCGGTAGTCAGTCAAAATCCTCAAATGAGTAGCAGTCCATACCTCCTTTACCGCATGTGAAGCGGTAGGCCATCAAATATCTCAAAATGAGTACCAGTTCACCTCCTTCCCGCGTGTTGGTGGCGGGTAGTCCATCAAAATTTCTGCAAATGAGGGAGAGTCTAACCTCCTTCTGGTGTGATGATGAGTATTACAACCAAAATTTTTCTCCAAATGAGGTAAGTCTGAACCCCTTACCGCGTGTGATGTGGGTATGTACCACCAAAATTTCTCAAATGAGATTGAGGGTAGGTCTGACCTCCTCCGCGTGTATGGCGGGTAATCCACCAAAATTTTCAAATAGGGTAAGTCTGTACCTCCTTTCCGCGTGTGATGTGGGTATTATCACAAAAATTTTCTCAATAAGGGTAAGTCTGACCTCCTTGCGCGTGGTGAATGTGGGTATTACCACCAAAATTTTGCTCAAATGAGATGAGGGGTAGGTCTGACCATCCATTCCGCGTGTGAAGGCGGGTATTCCAACAAAATTTCTCAAATGAGGGAGAGTCTAACATCCTTACCAGCGTGTAAACGCCGTGTAGTCATCAAAATTCGCTCAAATGAGTATCAGTCCCACCTCCCTTCGCGTGTGAAGCGGGTAGTCATCAAATCCTCAAATTAGTATGCACTCAAACGCTCCTCCGCTTGTGAAGGCGGGAATTCTCACCAAAATTTCTCAAATACAGTGGTAAGCTACTCCTCCCGCTGTGTGATCGGTATTCCACGAAAAATTTCTCAAAATGATGGTAGGTGTCTGACCTCTTTCACCGTGTGTACAGCGGGTAGTCGCATCAAATTCCGCTCAATGAGTATCAATCAACCTCTCCTCCGCGTGTGAAGCGGGAATTCTGCACCAAAATTTCTCAAATGGGTAAGTCTGACCTCCTCCGCGTGTGACCAGCGGTAGTCCATCAAATTCCTCAAATGAGTATCAGTCCAAGCCGTCCTTCGCGCATGTGAAGGCGGGTAAGGCCATCAAATATATCTTCAAATGAGTAGCCAGTTCATCACTCCCTTCCGGCGTGTGGGCGGGTAGTCCATCAAAATTTCTGCAAATGAGGTGAGAAGTCTAACCTCGCTTCCGCGTGTGATGTGGGTATTACCAGCATAAATCTTCTCAATATGCAGGTAAGTCTGACCTCCTTCGCGTGTGATGTGGGTATTTACACCAAAATTCTCAATGGAATGAGGGTACCGGTCTGAACCTCCTGCCCGTGTGATTGGCGGGTATTCCCACCAAAATTTTCAAATAAGGGTAAGGTCTGACGCTCCTTCCGCGTGTGATGTGGATTAGCCCACCCAAAATTTCTCAAATAAGGGTAATGTCTTGACCTCCTTGCCGCGTGTTGATTGTGGGTAATTACCACCAAAATTTCTCAAATGAGATTGAGGGTAGGTCCTGACCATCCCTTCCGCAGTCGTGAAGCGGTATTCCCAACAAAATTTGGCTCAAAATGAGGGGAGTCTAACCCTTCCGCGTTAAAGCGGTAGTTCATCAAAAATTCTCAAATGAGTATCAGTCCCACCTCCTTCCGCGTGTGAAGCCGGGTAGTCATCAAAATTCTCATCAAATTAGTATCACTCCCAACCTCCTTCGCTTGTGAAGCGGGAATTCTCACCAAATTTTCTCAATGAAGGGTAAGTCTGACTTCCTCCCAGCGTGTGATGCGGGTATTCCCATCCAAAATTTCTCAATAGAGGGTAGGTCTGACCTCCTTTCGCGTTGTGAAGCGGGTAGTCCATCAAAATTCGCTCAAATGAGTATCACTCCAACCTCTCGTTTCCGCGTGTGAAGACGGGATTTCTCAGCAAAATTTCATCAAATAAGGGGTAAGTCTGAACCTCTCTTCGCGTGTGAAAGCCGGGTAGTCCATCAAAATCCTAAAATGAGTATCAGTCCAACCCTCCGCATGTGAAGCGGGTAGGCCATCAAAATTATCTCAAAATGAGTACGCAGTTTCATACCTCGCTTACGCGTGTGCGTGGCGGGTAGTCCATCAGAAATTTCTCAAACTGAGGGGAGAGCTACCTCCTTCGCGTGTGATGTGGGTATTACCACCACAAACTTTCTCAAATGAGATTGAAGGGTAGGTCGTGACACTCCTCCGCGCGTGTGATGCGGTATTCCCCACCCAAACATTTTCCAACTAAAGCGGTAAGCTCTGACCTCGCTTCCGCGTGTGAAGCGGGTAGATCCATCAAAATTCCTCAAATGAAAGTATCAGTCCAAGCCTCCTTCCGCATGTGAACGCGGGTAGGCCCATCAAAAATACTCAATGAGTTAGCCAGTTTCACCTCCTTTCGCGTGTGGTGCGGGTAAGTCCATCAAATTTCCAAATGAGGAGAGTCTAAACCTCCTCCGCGTGTGATGGCCGGTATTCCATCCAAAATTTCTCAAATAAGGGTAAGTCTGACCTCTTACCGCGTGTGGGATGTGGGTATTGACCACCAAATATTTCTCAATGAGGGTAGGTCTGACTCCTTCCGCGGTGTGATGTGTGTAATTCCGCACCAGCATTGTCTCAAATGGAGGGAGAGTCTAACCTCCTTCCGCCGTTGTGAAGCGGGTAGTCCATCCAAAATTCCTCAAAAATGAGTATCAGTCCAACCTCCTTCCGCATGTGAAGCGGGTAGGCCATCAAAGATCTCAAATGAGTAATCAGTTCAACCTCCTTCCGCGTGTGTGCGGGTATATGTCCATCAAAATTTCTCAAATGAGGGAGAGTCTAACCTCCTTCGCGTGTGAAGCGGGGAGTCCAGTCAAAATTCCTCAAATGAGTATGACTCCAAAACTCCTTCGCGCGTGTGAAGCGGGGAGTCCATCACAAATTCCTCAATAGTATCAGCTAAGCTCTTCTTCCGCGTTTTGAAGCGGGTATTCTCACCGAAAATTTCTCCGAATAAGGGTAAGTCTGACAGCTCCTTCAGCGCGTGTGAAGCGGGTAGTCCATCAGATTTTTCAAATGAGGATAAGTCTGACCTCCTTTCCGCGTGTGAAGCGGGAATTCTTCTTCTTCTTATTCTTCAGCGTTTGTCCCGCTCTGTAGCCGGGTCTGCTCGTCTAATTTATCATGCACTTCTCCCAATTGAATGCTTGATCAGGATAGGTTCCAACAACCATTCAAGTCCGCATGCAACGTATCTGACCAGCGCTTGCTTGGGCGCCCTTTAGGGCCGCTTTCCGGGAACCTCGAGCTCAAGACAAATCCTACGGACAGTGTCTGAAGTTTCGCACGAAGCAACATGACGCATACCATCGAAGGGCGAGCTTCGCGCATTTTCTCGGCGACAGGAGCTACACCCGAATCTCTTCCTTATGTCGTCATTGGCTATGCGATCCATACGGCGTGACCCCAGCGGTCCATCGCAGCATTTCACCTTCCATCGACTCCTATGCGTCGCTTCAACTTCTTTTGGTCGTCGCGGCCAAACATTTCAGGCGCGTATATCGCGACTGGTCGTACGACGGTCCTATAGATCTTTTGATTTGAGGCGGTCGGGTAATCGTCTTGTCGCAGAGAACGCCTGTCATAGATCGCCACTTAGACCAGGCCGCACCCATGACGCGCGCTTACTTTTTGAGTCGGACGACTCCCGTCGGATGTAATTGTGATCCGAGGTACTTGAAACGCTGCGGTTTGCGTGAGCACACTGCCGCTGACCCTAATGGAACCAGACCTCGTCCGGGTCAGTCGGTCAGGTACTCGGTTTTTCTTGACGTTCAATCTGAGCCCGAAGTTTGCTAACCGTTCAGTTCCAAGCTTGCATTGTTCCTCAAAGACCATCCTTATCTCCACGCGAGCATCACGTTCGTCAGCGTGAGAAGAGCGTCCAAGGAGCCGGCCCTCTGGAGGTCCCGTGAAATAGCGTCCATGACGACAACGAAGAGCCAGCGGGGAAAGGGCAGAGCTTGTGCACTCCCCCAACGGTGATGGGAAACACCATCGGAATGCCTGCGTGAAACTTCGCATTGCGACTCATCGGGTCTGGAGTACAGGATGCGTACTCCACTCATCAGCTCTTCGGGAAACGCCGTGCTGCCGTAAAGCATACCATATAATTCACGTGGAGCACGGGTCGAATGCCTTCTCCAGATCAAGGAGGGCTAGGTGCATGTGCTTTCTCTTCTCATAGATGTTTTCTCTAAGCAAGAGGCGAGCTGCATGTATGGGCGTCGATGGTGGCTAACAGCCAGTCAACGAAACCACACTGGTTGGTAGAGAGTCCGGACGATTTCACGGATAATGCTTATCAACAATTCGCTCCGAAAATCTTCATGCTGTGCGAGAGCAAGCGAATTGGACGATAATTCGAGCAGTCTGCAGGACTGCCTTTTTTCTCCCAGATCGGTACCGTCGTGCTCTCTTTCGCAAGCTTCGGGCATTTTCTCCTCTGCAACGACCTGATTGAAAAAACATTGTCAACCATTCGGCAGCATGCCAGCAGTGTGAGCTTCGCATACTTCGAATCGCCACATCTTCAGGGCCCTTGCTTGCCTGGCTTCATCTTCTGAGAGCCGCCTCCGCTTCATTCACGCTTATTCTTCTGAACGGGGACCGTACGTTGGTAAGTCGCCGGGGTCCGAGTGTTCGTATTCCACTGTGGAAACTTCTCTCGAAGTAGTCGCGGCCATCGCCTCAGCACCTATTGTTCGTCCATCAGAAGGCGGCCTTCACATCATTCGATGCTAAAGAACTTCTCTACATCTTCGGTCTGGCGGTGACGAGCCTTGGCAAGTCGGTAGAGTGTGCCGTTCACGCATCGCGCGTTCCCAGCTTCTTGCTGATGTCTTCGAAGTGAGCAGCTTTTGTCGCAAGCCACAGCCTTCCTTTGCTGTACTTCTCGCTTCCCGATATTTCCCACAGTTGTCAGCTGTCTTGTCTTCAAGGAACGAGTGATAGCGCTTCTTCTTTTTCGCCGGACCTTGAGCCTGCCGTCATCTGTCCACAAACCATGCCTGCTTTTCAAATTTCACGCCTTCCAGGCTTCGTTTGTGCCCAAGTTCAGAGCGAGCGGCCCTGAACTATCGCTTTGGCGGCCTTCTTCCATGTTTCCATCGACAGTTGTGGACGATTGGTAATCGATGCGAGAGATCACAGCTGCCTCCTTTTTCCTTTAGACGCCATCATTTGATTCTCTCGGAGCCACATCGCTCTACATGTTTCGACCTGGGCGGTTATTATCTCAGCGTACAGACAAGCGGGCGATGTTGTGAGGCTACTGTCTCATACGGCACAGTCTTTACGTCTGTGACAAGTCCTTGATCGCGATGCCTGAGCAAGAACAAAGTCTATTTGTGTTCTAGCACTCCGCTGCAGAAGGTAATCAGGTGCGAGTCGCGTTTACAGAAACTTTTAGTGTTAACGATGGCAAGATTTGGGCTTCTGTATATTCGCAGCATGCGTTCGCTATCCGACGTTACGTGTTTCCATAAGCGAAAGCCACCATGACAACTGTAACCGTCTTCCTTTGCGCCTACGTGCCCGGTTAAGGTCACCAGCGACAATTACGACGTCTCGTGACGGTACTCAGCTGTCTCCTCTCCGAGCAGAGTGCCAGAACTCGTCCTCTGATTGTTCGTTGCATCGCCGTCCTGAGGAGTATATGCCGAAAAGAAGTAGTACAGTCGTTGCTCGACAGCAAGAACAATTTCATCAGCGACAGTCGTAAGCTTCCACGCTAACTATCGAGTCACGGATATTGTTGAGAGACCGATTATGGCCATTCCGTTAGTAGTTCTTGCTTGCCGCAAAAGGATGGCTTTGACGCCGCGACCAATGTCTCTCGACTGGCAACTGACCATCTTGCTTCTCTACAGTGCACAGAAATCGATTCGCCTAGCGCTCTAATGCCTCTGCCAATTCACATATACGTCGCGGTCACGGTTCCAACGTTCAAGGTTGCGCAACGCGGACCTTACACGCTACACTGTGAGAGTTTTGGACTAGCCTGGTTGCCTCCCGATGCCGTCCTTACAACGAGAATCCTCGCATACTTTCCACACTCGCCGGGCATACGAGTGCGCGTCGGCTCCCCAGGGACGCCGGTAGCATTATCTCGACATACATGTGGCACTGTTAAACATTGTTGATGTGATATGGGGTGTTCGTAGGTCGGCCCGTCATCGAAGGCCTGTCACTGCACTGCGATGTCTGCGTTTCGCAGCTCGCAAAGACGAGCTCCCAGTGGAAAGGAGCAGATTTCACCACTGACGTGTGAAGCCGGGAATTCCCACCGAAATTTCTCAAAATGAGGGTAAGTCTGACCTCCTTCCGCGTGTGATGCGGTATTCCCACCAAATTTTTTCAAATGCGGGTAAGGTCTGACCTCCTTCCGCGTGTGAAGCGGGTAGTCCATCAAAATTCCTCCAAATGAGTATGCAGTCCAACCTTCTTCCGCGTTTGAAGCGGGTATTCCCACCGAAATTTCTCAATGAGGGTAAGTCTGACCTCCTTCCGCGTGTGCATGCGGGTATTCCCACCGAAATTTCTCAATGAGGGTAAGTCTGACGCTCCTTCCGCGTGTAAGCGGGTATTCCCAACCAATAATTTTTCAAATGCGGGTAGGTCTGACCTCCTTCGCGTGTGAAGCGGGTAGTCCATCAAAATTCCTCAAATGAGTATCAGTCCACCTTCTTCCGCGTTTGAAGCGGGTAATTCCACCGAAATTTCTCAAATGAGGGTAAGTCTGACCTCCTTTTGCCGCGTGTGATGCGGTGATTCCCACCGAAATTTCTCAAAATGAGGGTAAGTCTGACCCTCTTCCGCAGTGTGAAGCGGGTATTCGCCAATAGAATTTCTGAAATGAGGGAGAGTCTGACCTCCTTCCGCGTGTGATGCGGGTATTCCACCGAAAATTTCTTAATTGAGGCTAAGTCTGACCTCCTTCCGCCGTGTGAAGCGGTGTTCCACCAGAATTTCCTGAATTAAGGGCAAGTCTACACCTCTCTGTCCTCGTAAGAACTATTTCCCAAACAAAAGTTTCTCAGATGAGGGTGAGTGCGACCTCCTTCGCGGTGTGAAGCGTGTGTTCTACCAGAATTTTCTTTGAATAAGGGCAAAGTCTGACCTCTTCCGCGTGTGAAGCGGTATTCCCAATAGAAATTTCTGAAATGAGGGAGAGTCTGACCTCCTTCGCGCGTGTGATGCGGGTATTCCCACCGAAATTTCTCAAATGAGGGAGTCTGACCTCCTTCCGCGTGTGAAGCGGGTATTCCCAATAGAATTTCTGAAATGAGGGAGAGTCTGACCTCCATTCCGCGTGTAAAGCGGGGAGTCCATCAAAATTCCTCAAATGAGTATCAGTCTAACCTTCTTCGCGTTGAAGGGCGGGTAATTCCCCCACGCGAAAATTTCTCGAAATGAGGTACAGTCTGACCTCCTTCCGCGTGTGATGCGGGTATTCCACACCGAAATTTCTCAATGAGGGTAAGTCTGACCTCCTTCCGCGTGTGAAGCGGTGTATTCCCAATAGAATTTTTGAAATGAGGGAGAGTCTGACCCTCCTTCCGCGTGTGAAGCGGGTAGTCCCAGAGGACCTCTCAAATGAGGAAGAGTCTAACCTCCTTCAGCGTGTGAACGGGTAGTCCCCCAAAATTTCTCCAATGCGGGCAAGTCTAACCTTGTCTTCCCGTGAGAAAGATGGGTATTTTCAACAAATTTCTCAATAAGGTAGGTCTGACCTCCTTCCGCGTGTAATGCGGGTGTTCCCACCAGAATTTCTTGAATAAGGGCAAGTCTAACCTTCTTCCGCGTGTGAAGATGGTATTTTCAACAAAATTTCTTAAATGAGGGTAAGTCTGACCTCCTTCCGCGTGTAATGCGGGTGTTCCCACCAGAATTTCTTGAATAAGGGCAAGTCTAACCTTCTTCCGCGTGTGAAGATGGTATTTTCAACAAAATTTTTCAAATGAGTGCAAGTCTAACCTCCTTCCGCGTGTGAAGCGGGTAGTCCATCAAAATTTCTCGAATGAGCATCAGTCCAACCTCCTTAATTGATACCGTATTGTTGGGCAGTGTTCCAACAAAACAATACCGAGGCCTGGGTTTGCGATCTTAATTGTTCTCGTCAATAGGGTTCATTGTCGGCAGGCAAAAGCTGCGATAATTGGTCGATCGTGGAAAATGTCATCAACAGCATTTTGTTCGCACTTGTTGAAAAAAAACGAAAGTGCGTCCAAATGCTCCCTGCAACTGGGAGCGGGTCCTTGATAACAAGGGATCTGCTCAACTTGAAGCGGAAATTTTGCTTTTAATCTGTTTCCCTCCGCGCTCTATTTGAATAAAACCTCCCGCAATTTCGAATGATATGGTCTGATAGAAGCAGGTGACAGAGTTCGCTCCTCCCACGTGGTGCCACTGGAAATGCCCGCTCCCGCGTGTTGAGTTGATCGCGGACGTCCAAAAGCAGGTGACAGGCCGTTGTGAGGTGGCATGCGAACATCCACTCACGTCACTCATGTTCAAGATGCCTTACATTCTCCGTGAGAATGCTGCGGCGTCCGCGTTAGCCGACGAGCAAGGCCCTGCGAGTGTGGAAGGCATGCGAGGGTCTCTGATGCAAGGACAGCACCGGGGAGCAACTGAGCTAGTCCAAAAAGTCATAAAGTCCGTATCATAATGCTAAGTTTTGAGCCCTTGACGGGACGCTCATGTGAGCTGGCACAGGCAATGGGGGAACACGAACTGATCTCTGTGCGGTGCAGGAGAGAAGGTGGTCCAAATGCCAAGAGACATGGACCGGCCATTCATTGTCTTCAGAGCCGCTACCAGTGTCTTTATATCTATCAACGGACGTGTTCTGGTCTCTGCTTGAGGAGAAGACAGTGAGATACAGAAGGCGCTGTCATTGTCGCTGGCGACCTTGAGGGACAAAAAAGTGAAGCGAAAGACGGACACAGTTGCATGTGGTTTCGGTTATGGAACACGTAATGGCGATGGTGAGCGCATTCTGGAATATGCAGAAGTCCATAATCTGGTCATCGTGAACATAAAGCTCCGTAAACGCGTCCCACCTGATTACCTACTATAGAAGGAGTGCCGGAACAATAAATAAACTTTGTTCTCGTCATGCACTCGAAGGGCTGAAGGGCTTATTACAGACGCAAAGCTCGTGCCTTATAACACAGTTGCTACGCAACATCGCCTACTGATTTATAAGCCAAATATCGCACCGCCAATGTCGAAACAGATCGAGCAATGTGGTACCGAGTGAACCAGATGGTGGCATTCGAAGGAGGAGGAGGCAGCCTTATTTCTCGTATTCGGCTACGAACCGTCAAAACTGTCGCTGCGATAGTAGGCTGCTCGCTCAGAACTCGGCGCAACGAAGCCTGGAAGGTGTAGAACTGACAAACAGACGTGTTTGTTAGCGACAATGTCAGACTAAATGTTCGCGAGAAAAAGAGGCGCTCACTTGTACTTTGGAGACGTAGGTACCAAGATGCCAGAAATGAGAAGAAGGCTGCGGCTGTGCGAAAGCCACTACTTTGAAGACGTCTGCAAGAAGCTGGGGGCGCGCGATGGCAAACGGCACCTCTAGCGACTCGCCAAGGCTCATTTCGTCACCGCCAGACCAAAGACGTGAAGAAGTTCGTTGACATCAAAGACTACAAGGGGCAAGGGTTCTGATGGACCGAAAGAAGATGCTGAGAGGAATCTCTAGTAGAATATACACATCAGCCATACCTCA
Source organism: Cooperia oncophora (assembly GCA_036418165.1). Classification (NCBI taxonomy): domain Eukaryota; kingdom Metazoa; phylum Nematoda; class Chromadorea; order Rhabditida; family Trichostrongylidae; genus Cooperia; species Cooperia oncophora. Next base: position 28,170 of record MU911962.1, on the reverse strand, counting down.
TGCCTGACCAATGCATGGTCCTGTTCAGAGGATAACCATGAAAGGAACTGAGGCGGTTACCGAGAAGATGGGGTCAGACAAGGCAACAGGCCCTGACAACGTGGCGGCCGAAGTATGGAAGTCACACTGCTAGTATCCCCTGATGCAGTCTCACAGCCTGCTCGCCTAATTATCGCACGATTCACGTGCCTTTGCATAGCATAAAAATTTTCAAGCGACTTTTTGACAATCATGTCTCTGATATAGTCCAGCTCTCTACCAACCAGTGCGGCTTCGTGACCGGCCGTGGACCATTGATGTCATTCATTGCGGTCGTCTCGTGGTGGAGAAACATCGCGAGATGCAGAAGCTCAACCATCTAGCCTTCTTTGATTTAGAGAACGCATTCGATCGTGTCCCGCGTGAGAATATGGTCACGCCTCACGACAGCACGGTGTTCCCGAAGAACTGATCGAGTGGGTGTGTATCCTCTATTTTAGCCCAGTCGCGTACGAACATCAGCAGATACAGTTCTGATCCCCCTGACGAGGTTGGCAAAATTGCGGACTTCACCGGAACGCGACGACGGCGGCTGCAATCTCGGTTTCATGCAGCGCCATGGCGGGGCAGCAGTCACCGCTGTTCTGTGGCTCTCTTCCCTCCTCTCTGCATGATACCGCGCCTCTTCTTCTCTACACGCTGCCTGCATTGACGGCTGCACCTGTTTCCAGCCGATATTCAACTAATTACTACTGCTATTTTGCCTACTTATAGTCAGAATGATGAGCTAAGATGATTTTATTACCACTAATCTCAGGCATGACTAGTTAGATCGTTTTTCCTTGCCAATTAAGCTATTTTGAGAGTGTTTTCGCTCATTTCTTGATTTTGTTTGCATGGTTCTATCTATTCTTCGGTTGTTACACCCCCTTTCCATTGCGGTGTCTCTAAAGTGTCCGTATGAGTGTCAAGGACACTCCTAACACTATGCTATACTTCCCCTTGAGGGAAAGCGTCCCCTCTGGGAGAAGACACCCCAGAGAGACGTCCCCCAGAGCGGCCGTACGCTATATTCGAAGGGATCCCTGAAGAGATAGCGACGCAGAGTTTGCTGGCGCAAATTCGGGGGAAGGGTCTTCTGTACATTCAGCCTTTGGAATCCATAGCTTTGACATTTCGGAAGATCTTTTGCTAGGACTCATGACGATCAACTACAATGACTTGTCTTGCTATTATAAAGCCATTTTCAGACTAAATGGAGCATTGGTAAAGGTCAAGAGGGAAACCATATTGATCATTTGATATTTTAGGACCTTTTGCAAATAGTGGTTAGACGAAACAGTTTCTACAAGGTCCAATGTAGAGAATCTCTAGAAGAAAGGGTGGCTGAATCTGTCGCACCTAGCATAAGAAACGCCACGTTTTTCTCTCCTATTAGTCCTGCCTCTACCATTACGTTTTCCGTTCTCAAACTGCGCAACTTAGTTCCAGTATGGGCAATAGGAAAAAAGTGGCTGGTAACATTACAGCGTAACAGGGAAGTGTCTTCGGCTGGACAAAGTTGCTAAGGTCCGAAGTATGATCAGCACCAAAAGACATTCGTTGAAGGATATCCGAAGGGATTTTCAATACTTTGACAGTAATCTGACCACTTATCTTAGCTTAGAGTAGTACCGGAGGATTACTAGAAACCTTTGCTATTGACGATGCTGCAAGAAGCCCACAGATAAGACGTGGTGAGCAGTGGTAAGATCTGTGGCGGCGAGCGCCGAAGCTTACTCAAGAGCAGTAGGAGGTATTCCCATTCTGCCAAAGTGATGAGGACAATAAGACAGGAATTTTGGGCGTGCTCCACCTCTTTAGACTAGTAGATTCAAACATTCTTGTTCGATATTTGATTTTTGTTTTGATATAACTGCTTCTTCGGCGCATTTCGGCTTGGTGGGGGCAGTTTGCAAGTTTCCACCGCAGAGCTCCGGTGGAGGCCCAATCAACCCTTGTGAAACTGCGGAATATTCCGTTGATCTTCGGATGGAGCTTCGATAGGGTATACAGGTCTTACCAAAGTAAGAAATTACTAGGAACTAACGAAATGCTTCCGAGATGCGCGTGGGAGAGCGCTAGGCGTCATAAATTATCCAAATGGTCTATGTACATTGAAAAACCCAAAGCACACTCACTTGAAAACTGCAAAGCAATTAGGATGTGGTCCAAGGATTTGAGGAGCTCGTGGGAGGGGCAAAGTGGTGAGTCCCGCCCCGGNTACTATGGCTAATCCTATTGAAATGAATGATGCAGATTACAAAACTAAATTCATAGGGCGTGTGTCATATTAATGTCACACAATATAGTTTGAATAGAGGGGCAAGTATTAATCCTCAACGCTCTATACTCAATCACACATATACTAGAGAAGAATCTCCCCTGATTTGGTGAGCGCAGCCTCTTCCCCGGGGCCTTCGGGGGAAGTGTAGCATACACGGTGGGGGAACCTTTCCTTCGGAGGGGAAGTACAGTCGTCATCCTTCCACCTGATTAGGGCGGTCGGAGGACCGCAGACGCGAGTGCCCCAGCGACCCACAAGTAGCAATCTATCGGCGGCGCGGGCCAGCTCCCCTGCGTCTTCTCACTCCCTGTGCGCTCGACACGCGCCGCATAGTACTCTGCCGCCTGCCCATTGACGGCTGGCGCGGCGATCAGCTGATTATCGGCTCGATGGAGCCGAATTTTTCTTCAAAATCGCCGTTTTTCGACCGTTTTTCATGAAGTGAGTTGCTTTTTTTTCACTAACTCGATGAATTATATTATTATCTTGCTTTTTTTGTTGCTCTGGTGTAATTTTTGTTGTTTTAAATACTTTCGCCATTGTTTTCGCTTTTCAGGGTCCCTCTGTTTTTTTTCCTCATTTCTTCCCCCCTATTTGGCTTCTTTTTCATTACTGTGTCACTGATGTGTTCCTGTCTTTGCTGAGAACACTCTCTGAACGGTTGAAGACTAGAGCCGCTTTTATACCCGTGTTCCTCAAGCTGCCCGTAAATAATGCCGGCTGGTGAGTATTTCAATTTATTTTTTGTTTATCCTTTTTTTGTATGATGTATTCTTCGTTACTGTACCACTGTTGTGTTCTGCGACTTTGGCATGGTTTTGGAGCTTATGTTTCTTTTGAAATGAGCTTTTTTTCATGAATTGTGCTAGTGCCCGTTATTTGAGGCGGTCGGTGAGTTTGTGTGTTCCTTACGGAGCGAATAGAGTTGGTATACAAATCAGAAGTGAGTCGCTACACGTTGTGCCTCGGTAGCATAGCGGGTAGTGTTCCAGAATCAAGTATACGAGGACAAAGGTTCGAATCCTTGGTGGACGTGCTCTTTTGCATTTTTTCAGCAGTGCTCTCTGGAAGGTTCTAACACAGCCTAGCATGATTAGGAGATGCTATGAATAGGGCTTTTCTTAACTGAACCATTCTCGCCTTCAATATGCAAAAGACACGTCCACCAAGGATTCGAACCTTTGACCTCGTATACTTGATTCTGGAACACTACCCACTATGCTACCGAGGCACAACGTGTAGCGACTCACTTCTGATTTGTATACCAAGTCTATTGCGCTCCGTAAGCGAAACAAACTCACCGACCGCCTCAAATAACGGGCACTAGCACAATTCATGAAAAAGGCTCATTTAAAAAAAAACATAAGCTCCAAAACCATGCCAAGGTGTGTTCTTCGCATAGCACAGAACACAACAATGGTATAGTAATGAAGAATACATCATACAAAGAAAGAATAAACAAAAAATAATTGAAATACTCACCAGCCGGCATTATTTACGGGCAGCTTGAGGAACACGGGTATAAAAGCGGCTCTAGTCTTCAACCGTGTCAAAGAGTGTTCTTAGCAAAGACAGGAACACATCAGTGACACAGTAATGAAAAAGGAGCCAAGTAGGGGGGAAATAAATAAGGAGAAAAACAGAGGAAACCTAAAAAGCGAAAACAGTAGCGAAAAAAGCATGTAAAAAACAAAAATTACACCAAAACAACAAAAAAAGCAAGATAGTGATATAGTCCATCGAGTTAGTGAAAAAAAGCAACTCACCTCATGAAAACGGTCGAAAGACGGCGATTTTGAAGAAAAAATCGGCTCCATCAAGCCGATAATCAGCCGCTCGCCGCGCCAGCCGTCAATGGGCAGGCGACAGAGTACTATGCGGCGCGTGTCGAGCGCACAGGGAGTGAGAAGACGCAGGGGAGCTGGCTCCGCGCTGCCGAATTGCTACTTGTGGCGCGGTCGCTGGGGCACTCGCGTCTGCGGTCCTCCAATCGCCCTAATCAGGCGGAAGGATGACGACTGTATAGCATACGACCCCTGGGGGCGGGAAGGAGTGGGGGCTTGAAGGATAAATGAATTATGAAAGGAGGCTTTTGTAAAGTGACATAATCGCATGCAAGTTCTCACGACTGACCGAATACATCTGGTAGAAAGCCCGAAGGAGGTCCATGATTCTCCTTTCGTCTATTGCACACAGCAAATTCTCCAGCGCTTCTTCACATGCACGACTGCATTCCTTTGAGGGATTATTCGCTTACTGTTTCCAGTATGGAAGGCAATACTCATACCTTCATGCACCATCGCACCCTTTTGAAAAATAAATGGCTGTTGATCGAATCACTTTCTGATCCCACCTCAAAATTGGTTAGAAGTAGCTGATCGGACACAGAACATCCACGAGAAGCCATAGCCTAAAAGGAACTAACTACAATCAATTCACAGAAACGTGAGTTCATTGGCAACAACTTTGGCCGCATAGTCGGCACGAAAAGAGCCAGCTGCATGTATGCTGGTCGCGGATGCAAGATCGCGACGAGTAGTGTAAACGGAACCGAAGTAGATCTTGGAAGTGGAGCGTTGCAGGAGACGCGACATGATAGACAGCAAATGGTATGTTGGCTGCTGAAATCGTGAAGAAAATGTTCACTTCTCTACAGTGCTATTTTGAAAATACATTCTGGAAATGTCTGTGTGTGTCAACAATGCGCTAGATACATGCCGAAACAGCAGGTTCTATTATACGCTAAGATATTGCCCTGCATTCGCGCTGATAAAGCCGCGATTAGTTAGGAGTTCGCACGGAACTGCGATCGATGCGCATAGTTTACGAAGCTAGAGCATCGGCAAATGAGCACAACGGACAGTACGAAATTGAAGAACGGGTGATTCGGAGAACAGGAACATGCGCACCAAAAGGTCAGATAGAACAATCGGGTCTGGCACACGTATTCTCCAAACTGATACTTTCACTTCCCATTGCGTGCATTCCTTCATTCTTTTACTGAGTAGTGTGACGAATCATAAACCAGCCTCATGGAGCACACGGATTATTTGATTATTTCGTATCACTTTGATGACAAGCAAATCTGTGTGAAGATCATCAATGTTTCTGAGATTAACACAATTGCAAGTGCTTTCGAACTTCTTCATTCGGTACTTCTTTCTCCATGGGCTTACGTTCATGTTGCTTGCTCCAAAATTCATTCCCTCATCAGTTCTTCGACCACTCAACTCCTAATGCTTCATTTACTAATCACATACGCTGAAAACATCGTCTCGGAATCAATGTTTCCAAAAATAACAACGGTTCCCACTCACAGCGTCCCTTCTTGCTCCCGTGCGCAACACTTGCAACAAGGGCACACCATTGCGCTGGCGGACGATCCAGGACGAACACCCCCCCCCATCCCACGAAGCCGTGCAATCAGAGGTGTGAACAAGCGTGGACGTATTTACTAGCTGATCCCATTGAAGAACGCAGAAACTTTTATTCAAAGAAAACCAACAAAAGAACAGGATTCCTATTTTAAGATAAAAAGAGTTTGTTTTCACTGATGATTCGTCTGCTAGGAGCATTTGGACACCTAGTAGCTCCCTTTTTACAACAAGTAAAATTTGCGTATAAAATTATGATGCTGTTGGCTTCAACATTCGACAAATTGTCGTGACGTTCGCCACGTGGCAGCACTTTCAATTGACCAAATAGTTGGAATCGCACATTTAGTGAGTAGAAGGAATAATGTGAGTGAGTCCACCACTCTGTTTCGATTCGGTTGCAGCAGTGTCTAATAATGCGATAACTTCGAGCCTGGCACTGTGATGGGCAATGTTGGCCAATGTAGTTGCGTGGTACCATCTAGTTGATCTGGTCTTCGAGGAGCTGGCAATACACACCGGCAGAGACAGTTTCGCTCTTTGAGCAGGACCGCTTCCAAGCCACGGGGTGGAAATCCATTTATAGAACGATAGCGGAGGCAATATAAGTGAGACAATGATCACTGTTAAAATATCAAGAGTCTACAGTATCATAGGTAATACTGCGAAGAGAGGAACACAACAACGATTATACGCAACAGTTACAAACCAAGACAATGCTGCGTTGCGATGAGCGACGGCGTCCTGTGATATATGAGTCATCACTTAGCTTTTATATGACGCTGGCGCTTCTTGAAAATCTTGAGAAGGAGACGGTGAGTGCGCAAGCTTCCTTTCTCCTGCCACTACAGCACAAATTGCCCTTGAACACTTAGTAATACAAAGTAAACTGCTCAAATTATACAGAAAGCAAATAGCGATTCTCGCGATAGAAGGGTCGCCGGTTGAAAAGTGCGGGGAACACGCGCTGTGGAAGGGGGTCTTTCTTGAGATGGGCGGGCCCAGACAAAGAGGTATGTAGCTTGCTTCCAGAGCACTCCAGCCACCGAAAAAAAGTGGATTATGTCAAAAGGTGTACCGATTAATGCGGAGCCAAGAGCAAAAATTTGTAGCGTGGTTCCAGAGCACTCCAGACACTACGAAAGGTGAGTGAAGATCTGCAGGGGTTCGGCTATTAAAGCGAGCGCTCATTGTGGGTGGAACTGTGTCAAGGTGGGCGGGCGGAAGTCAAAATTCAAGAATCGGATGCAGCATAGCGGCAGCAGCACCTGGGACAAGCGCAGTGATTTCCACAAAGTATAAGCAGACAGAATGGGGGAGACATCGCGTGAATTGGGGCTCCGAAATAGGCGGTGTTCCACGAAATTTCATGGTTCAGATCTGAATGAGTTTGAGATCGGAAAAAACCATTGGGGAAGAGAAACATTTAGCGAGAGTATGGCTGTGTGTTGAGACCCATCCATAGTAGGTGGAGCTTACCTCAAGCACGAAGTACCTATTTCCACGGCGCTTCACTGCATAAGGCGCCATACTCTTGAAGTCACAGTTACATTTGATATTAGTGGCTCGCTGATTGACCCATGCGCGACTCCTTCTCTAACACGGCTAGGTTTTGCCGGATTTGCTTGGATTCGTTGCGCCTACCCGCTTTCTTAGGTGTAAACCAGCCGGCTTTGCCGGCTGACTCCGGCGCGCCTCCTAGGATACTGCGCAGATCCGCCGCGCTTACCCTTCCACACATTTCATAAGCCGCCTAGTATCAGGCTCTTCTTTTACCCGAACAGGTGGTCAACATTCTTTGACCAATAGCATCATACCTGCTCTTTTCAACACTATTACGGTGTATGGAGTGTGGTAAGGAGCGTTGTTCAAGTGGACAAATGAGAGAAAAGCCGGGTATCAGTCGAGCATTTGATCGTACGAATGTAGGTAGGCGCGATGGAGCTACGCCCCGCGAAGCCGGCCCGTATCACATAGAAGTCCGAAGTGCCTGGAGTGCTGTGGAACCGCCTGAAGAATTTTTGAGGCTGGCCACGCTCACCTTGACGCACGCTCCACAACAACAGATATGCTTACACTTGTGAACCGTTGACCCCTCGCTGATCTTAAACTACTTTTCCTAGGTGTCTGTAGTACTCTGGAACCGTTTTGCCAATTTTTTGATTTTGGCTCCACCCACCTCAGGACGCGCCCCGCCCACAACGTGTGCCTCGCGCTTCTCGACTAATAACCACTCGCTGATCTTAACTTCTTTTCCCCGTTGTCTGGAGTGCTCTAGAACCTTTTGTGAATTCTTCCCGAATTTGGCTCCGCCCTTCTCGATGCAGGCTCCGTCCACAGCGGGAGTGCCTCGCACATCCTTACATTTGATACTTGGGGACCATAATCCACATTTTAGCACCTTCTGCAGTGCTTTAGGACCAAACTACGACTTTTTATATTGTTCCTCTTGCTTAAATGCACGCCCAGCCCACTGTAGGCAAGCCTCAGCACGCCGTAAACATGGTGGACTGTTGCCAGACGTTAACTTTCGTCATGGACTTTTCTGCGATCCCTAAACATTTTCGGGGACCGGAGTCACCGACCTTTGTGGGAAGCACCGCCCATCTCAAGTACGCCCCGCCCATTTCGGGCCTCTCTCCTCCATATGGTGGGCCAACCCAGTGGTAACCTAATCCCACTTTTTTCTAGCCCTCCGAAGCCTGCTTTGTAGCGCAAGTATGGAGATTTTTCAGTCGCGCATAACTTGGCTACAAAGCACGCCATCTCAAGTACCCCCGCCCCATTTTTAAAGTCTATCTTCTCTATTTTGGTTCGGTCAGGCCTTTGTTACTTTACTGCACTGTTTCCTCATCTCGGGAGTGCTCCGGAACCAAGTTTTATGACTTTTTTCAGTGGGCATCGCTAAATTGGACGCACGCCCGCTCCTGTGGGCAGGGCTTACAATGGGTCATGAGTCTAATTTAGGTTTTGTCGCAATGGCTCTATCCTCCCACCTGTACCGCGAACCCCGCCAAGCTCTTTTTTCAGGTGGCTATGACTTTCGTGACAAACAGGCAGACACACACACACACACAAACACACACACCACACACACACACACACACACACACAGCACTGACATAGCACACACAGCATAACCACATGGCCTGATTATACAAGTAGGAATGCTCATTAATGTAAGAACTTTTCTCCCACCTGCATCTGATCATCTGCACCTGATCAACGCTGCTTACCGGCATTTCATAGACGGTAATAGTGTCGTAAATAACAGGTATGATGTTATTGGTCAAGGAACGCTGAACATGTGTACAGTTGAAAGAGAAGCCGAATAACTGCTGAATAGTGCTGTGCTGAACATGTAAAAGAAGGGTACGCGCGGCGAAGCCGGGCCGTACCACAGAAGGAGGCGCGCCGGCGTCAGCCGGCGAGTCGACTAGTATGTAATAGGACAGTAGAATGAGTCCATTTTCTACTGCTATCAGAAAAGTAATGGCTAAATGAAACTGTTCTCAAAATTAGCCTCTGATACTTGGCAGTATAGAGGTAAGAAGCCATCAGCGTCCCTGTCACTAGATCTTTGTAATGTGGTGGTGAAAAGCTCCACCCCTCATCAACTGCTTTCAGCGGTTATAGCCCTCTCTGATGCTTTGGCTCTGATGCGCCTGCTAACACGGTGACTTTACCCTTCTAACGCCCCTTATCGGGTTTTATCAGAGTTTATAGATTTTGTCAGTCGTCAATAATGTTCCTGTCCCGTACCCTATACCATATATTGGAATAAACAACCGGATGATGCTGTCAGCCTTATTATGAATACGGCGACCATTCCCTCCTAACGCCTCTTATCGAATCTTATAGGCTGAAATCACTTCCTGTCACCTAAAAACAGCATCCAAGTCACACGCATTACATCATTCCTTACATTTTAACCCCAACAGGTTGATATGGCCATTCGCCATGAAATGTGTACTGATGGACGTATCTTGAGCGCCTGGACTCAAATGTACTTCGGGAATCGCGGAACGGTTTTCTGAAGAGAGTTACCGACCATTTGTTCTCTGCTGTGTTTGCACAAGTTTGACACGATAACTGACCAGGACACGGCTGGTTGGTTAGTGGATAAGCGTATTGCTTGAGAGGCGCGGAGTCAAATGTTGAAATACTTGGCTTGTGCATATTTTTGCTCTTGTGTGAAAGCATATTTTTGCTCTTGTGTGAAACCCTTCAAATGAGTCATTTCTGTTTAGCTGATTTACCTAGTTATTTGATTATTTGACATCACACAGAGGTGGATTCCGCATTTCCGGTTCCTCATAGAAACATTAATTGCGAGGATATCTGGCCATTAGAGCTTGCATGAAGAAATAAAGTCTATGTGATTCAGACGTAGGCGGAGGTAGTGTAGTGACACAACTGGCGCGCTTACCACCCGCACGGTCCTGGGTTCAGATCCAGGGTCGATCGCGCTCAGGCCAACATAGCTTCTACGTGAATTGGTACCAGATTCATCTGAGAGGATAACACACTGATCTGTACATCGGCTGGCCCCCGCAAGTTATTGTGTAGGCCACATCGCACTCAATAAGCCACTACGATTCTCAATGGGAATAGAATGCGTGCCGCATCCCACACATGGATTGCTTAACGGTGCAGACTCTATCGTTTATCCTTTGTGATTTCGACGTGACTCCAGACGTGTACTTCTTCTTACCTTTCAAATCTATGTACAAACGCTTCAGTTCTTGTATGTTGGCCCATGATATAATTTTTCATTACATCAACGGAACTCTATTCTGGCCTTCTATCTCTAATCGTTTTTCAAGATTGCTCACATAGATTCGAAGACTTCTATCCTATTCTTTGTATTCCATACTTCTTCGGAGCTGAATACTTCGGAGCACATCTCGGTGGTTCAAAACACCGTTTCAGTATTGATTTCCCTCTGGGCTAGTGGAGAACTGTAACTGTACCTTGCCTGCAGAGTGCTTCCTTATTCGCTGTGCTTATTGAACTTGTTTTGTGTCCATCATTTCTGAAAGAATGCCACAGGTGCTATCGAACAATAAGATCTTCATTTCTTCATGCAAGATCTAATAAACAGATATCCTCATGACAAAAAATTCTCAAAAGGAACCAGGAATGGAGAGTTGGCTTTCTCCTCATATCAAATGGTGTAAGAACTAGGTAAATCAGCTGAAGAACAGAAGTGTTTAAACAAAAGCAAAAATTTGCACAAGTCAAGGATTCCAACATGTGACGTCGCGCCTCTGAATTATTTACTGCCCCTCCGGCCGCTTGTCGTCAATTCTTGTTCCGAGCTTGTGCGAACACAGCACAGAATAAATAGTCCGTTACTCCTCTCAGAGAATTGGCAAAATTCGAAGGCAGTTTTGAGTTCAGCGGCTCAAGACACTATCTATATACATCTCGGTCGGATCGACCTGTTGCGGTACTCTGCTACAACCAATGCCTCACTTCTACTGAGATGGATGCTATGAATTCGTCACAAACAGAGGGACGCACACACACTTGCACAGCTACACTTAGCGAATTGTATTAGGTTGAACGAAAGTCCTGACACTCTGACCAAATTTTCGGGCCAAATTTTCTTCCACCACGAGAGAACTCTGATCTACAAGACAGTCACCATTAATGACTGAGACGAAGTGCCTACCTTTTGCACAACTTCTC
>MU911962.1:0-16697 GCA_036418165.1 Cooperia oncophora | reverse complement strand
ATACTACTTGAACGTCTACGGGGATCATTATTAGAGTATTTTGATGGCATTCCATTGAAAAAGCAATTTAATGCAAATTAATTGTTCTCTTCAAAGATGCAACGTGATAGGCTGTTCTAAAATGCTTCGCCTTGCTTACGAGAGCGTGTTAAACAAATTCTCTCAAACGACTTTCATCACAAATACGGTTTTCCGAAATTGTGATGCTAAACAACGTTTCTGATATCACAAGAATGCTGAGTTATGGGCAAAAGTCGGATCATGGACGGGATTCGAACCCACATCTTCTGCTTACCGGGCAGTTGCGTTCCCTATTACGCTACCGAGGCCACTTTTGACCACTCAGCTCAATGGCTATTTGTGCCATAGCCTTACAGCACTCACACGTTCAACGTGATGAGCCGGTTAGCCGATATCGGCAGTGAACCGCAAGGCCGCTGAAGGCTTTTTTACAAGGTTTTACAAACTTATCAAGCCGGCCCAGCCGATATCCTCTAACCGGGCTCACCACGTTGAACGTGTGAGTGCTGTAAGGCTATGGCACAAAATAGCCATTGAGCTAAGTGGTCAAAAGTGGCCTCGGTAGCGTAGTAGGGAACGCAACTGCCCGGCAAGCAGAAGATGCGTGGTTCGAATCCCGTCCGTGGTCCGACTTTTGCCCATAACTCAGGCATTCTTGTGACTAGCTTTCAAGCCATCGCGTACTGCCGCCGTTAAACAGCACTTTATCAGACAAAACGTTTCTGATACTTTTAGTGAAAAGCCATTGAAAAGCTTCTCAATCTGCTTAAAACATATATCCCGTGTATGTAGAGAATATCATCGGCGTAAAATAAGTTGATGATAGGATTGCCAGGCTAATGTTGGGAATATCGAGCTGAACGACAGGCACACTCCTACCGACCTTTAGGTGAGATTGTGAAGTTTAGCGAGTTTGGTGCATGGGAGTTCGGGTGAAAAGAGCAGTACGGTTCAAGCTCCTCAAATAGTATAGGCCTACAGCTGGTACATGGCTATTCAGTCGAGAGTAAACCTTAGGCGCTCTGTTCCACGACAGCGCGACCTCACGCCGAGAGGAGAGCAAGCCCCTCTCCCCCCTTTTTCAGAGAAAACAATTGGATATATCTGCAGCTCACCCCATATTCTCACGACCTTGCTGCAAAAGTTTATTGCCATTTCGACTCATTGCTATGGAGGTAGAGGACCTCTAGAATTGACTTGGAAACTTTTTCAAATCTTATCGGGTTGGCCCATAAGTAATGGCACTTCGTTCGAATTTACAAATTCGCGTTAGATATGAAAACTTTAGCAAAAGTGTTCCACCTTGTCTGGTAAGGACTTCCTCGCATTACAAGATAGTATACCTATTTTTTTGATAATCTATCTCCATAGTTTTCTTGAGTGCCTAGAGTCGCAGCCTCCAATTCGACGACGAAGCTTAGCATTTCAAAGGACCCTATGTTTTTTTTAGAAATTAATGAAAGGCTGAAACTCCAGAGGGCCATTTCATAGATGCATGATCGAAACCCATTTCTCTTGGCAAGGCACACAACGTTCCACACAATTCAAAGATTTCTGTTTAGGTCTCACAAAAAAGCATAGCAACGGATGTATTAGGTTGTCCGGAAAGTTATCAGCGTTTTGAGTGTTTCACTTTAAATGATCATAACTTTCTTAATGCACATCGGATTTATAAGCACCGCTCGAATCAGCACAGTTTTGCCGATGTGACAACGGTAGATAAATTCCATCAAAGAAAAAAAACTGGGTGGTCGAAAATGAACGAAATCCATGAAGGGCTTTTCTTGCCTGGCCCTGATTGAAGAAGTATACAGGGGGAGGGGCAAAAAAAAGTCACTTTGACCGAGTCACATATAACCAAAGTTTTTTTGCTGCCCAGACAGAGAGCGTTGTGTATACGATGACATGCCGGCGGAAAGATACCCAAGATGTTCCTTCTATAAGCAGGAGCTGGCTCTCGCCCATCACCTTCATGTACACCAAAATATGAAGTCATCTCCAGTCGCAGCCTGACTGGAGAAGACCTTTGGAATTCATGTCACCTCCAAACAGCTGCGAAACTTCTAGTGTGGAGTCATGGGTAGCTACCCTGGAGACCAGTACTCTCAATTTGGAAGACCTCCAACATCGAGCAGCTCGACACGTCGCCTACGCGTCCAGGCATATCATTTTTCACCGCAGCTCGACAGGCGCGGGTGATGGTTGTACTGAGTGCCTTCGGAATGCGATGAGCACCAATATTGTTCTTCGTTTGGCACCCCGGACTGAAGGTGAGCGCTGGCGGTTACATTGAGCAACTCGTGAAGAATATCCTCCTCACATGTCGTCGCCCGTACCTTCTTGGAAACTTTGTACTGCTACAGGATTGGGTGACACCACATGGAATTCAAAGGGCGTTGGAGAAACTCTCGCCTACTTCTAAGGGAAGGGGGCTGAGTACCTAAAAAGGATGGAAATCTAAGCAGGTCACCTGACCTGAATCCCTTCGATTACCCGGTTCGGGCGGAGACCAATAGGGTGGCCTACGGTGGCGGAGAATTCGACTATCTCGCTGATTTCAGGCACCACATCGCGGTCGCGCGCCAGAATCTCTATGGCGCTCGTCCAGAAGCCTGTGGCAGAGTGTCATGATAGTATTTAATATGCTCTCTAATATGGTGGTGAAAATGTCCGATGAGATTCAATAAAGTGCAACTTATAGCGCCTCGAAAGACAATGAAGAAAAGTGACCTTTTGCCCCCCCCCCTGTAGGGTTGGAAGGAAAGTCCTGTCAGTGTTTTTTGAAGAGCTTGCAGTTTTTGGGAAATTTTCCCCCCCCCGGGGGATGCTGCTGCACATGGACGTAACATAGCTTTGCTTGCTAGAACACTACTAGGAGCTTTTCCTGCGAATAAGCGCGTGTGGAGCGCGGCCTTGCTTCTTTTCCTGGGTTTAATTACGATGTCAGTTCACAGAAGTATCTTCGTGTCACCATCTTCTATCAGTGGCTCCGCTGCAGTGGAGCCACGGCAGCTGTCCCTAATCAGCGGTGCATTGAGAGAGGACACCACTGCCGTCAGGATCGTTTACTTTTAGTTCGCTCGCTTCGCCGAAAAAAAAAATGAATTTCTCGGTCCTCGAAGACAAACCTTGGTTGGGACGGCCCCTAAGAAGTATGAGACTCCACCATTCTCGAAGCAGACAAGGGGATCCAGAGCCTACCACCCGCAGTCTTGCGACAAGACTCGGATGTACCTAACTGACAGTCGTCCACCGCCTGTAAGCCTTTGACTACCAAGAAGTACTGGCTTGATGGATCATTCATACCTTGACCGAGTGGTACGCTGTGCACCCGGGTACAGCTTGCTTAGTCTCCCCTTCTCTGGCCTCGTCAGAAGGAGTTTCCGGGAGACTGCTTAGTGGGGATGAGAGAAGGGTCCTCTATGGTTTCAGTCCACACAGTACCGTTTGTCTCTCTCAAGGAGAAGATCCATTCTAGCAGTCCAAACCGGGCATGTATTCCGAAAAGGTTCTTCTGTGCTGCTCCTGGGACGTAGGTGCTGCTGAACGAGCTGCCCCATAGAACAGACGGTCACCTGCCACCATTTGTGTCGCTCAGCTCCCGAAACGAGTGAAAATTGTTGGAGAAAAATGACCGAGACTTGCTTCGGGTCACCTCGTTCGTAGCACTGAGACCCTATACCTGCTATGAAGACCTACCGAATAATTGATGGCAGCCAAGGCTGGTAAGACATACCCCCCCCCCCCCCCCCCCCCCCCCCCCCCCCCCCCCCCCCCCCCCCCCCCCCCCCCCCCCCCCCCCCCCCCCCCCCCCCCCTCATAACTATTTGCGTGACGTGGTCCCCTTACGATGCCGGCGGCTGACTTACTCTCCTCGCAGCATTCTCAGTTCTAACAGGAGGGGAGTGTTTACCTGTCTATTAGGTAGACCGCTGTAGTGGCTAAGTATGACGAGTATATTGTCGACTAATACACTGTATATTGAGTTAGAAAATAAAAAGAGAAAAAGTCACAACAGTGGACAGGACTTTCCTTCCCACCTATGTTTTCCAGCAACGAAGTTCTGAAAATGTTTGAAGAGGTGATAGTCGGTTGTTGAAAGGTCTGGAGAATATGGTTTTCTATCTTAATGTTTCCTTTGTGCATCAGGTGTTTCCGCGGTGAGGACGTAGAACTTCACTCTTAATATTTCGTATCAATTTAATGGAAATAAGTGATTTGTAAACGTTGCTGGCGGGCGTTCTCATGCAAAAGAATCGGCCCCTTTCAGTTGACAAGTGCTGGCTGCAGCTGACGCAAGTTTCGGTACATTTCGTCGACTTCTTCACAGTAGGACTCTTCTGAGATGGTTCGGCCTGGTGACAAAAAGTAATGGTGGATCACACCAGCCGATGACCCCCACACTGTGACACAATTTTTTTGCTTGCAGGGATTCTGCTTGGAATACGCTCGGTGATTCGTCGGTATCTAACCATCCCGGAACGTCTCCTGTTATCATACATCATCCACTTTTCATCACAGATGACAATGCGGTCCAAAAACGGATGGTTTCTGTTGCGCAAAAGCAGTGAAGAAGAAACCTCGAGTCTTGCCAATTTCTGCCGGTTACACAGATGTGTGGGCGCCCACTGTCGAGTTTTCACCTTCCCAATGCGTTTCAGACCATCCGCAACAGTGGATTTGCCAACGCCTAGCTTTTCTGCAATCTCTCGAACTGTTTGGGATGGGTCAGCCTCCACAAACGCCTTCAAATCCTCGTCAGGTATTGCTTTAGGTCGACCGCTACGAGGTTCATCTTCAAGGCTGAAATCTCCAGAACGAAATTTGTTGAACCACTTTCGCACCTTCTCCAACACTATTGGACCCCGACACCTGGTTAATTTGTCGAGCTGTCTCGACTGCGGATTGACCCAATTTGTAGTTGAAGAAAAATATCGTCCAAAGTTGCTCTTTTGACATGCTTCAGAAAGTCTTGGGAAAGAAGCTTCATCAAGCAATGGTGAAACGGCAATCATACCATCAGATAGCGCAAAAAAATTCTCTTCAGGATGTACTGCTGGGATGCAAGTGTTTCCAATCAGCATGAATGTACAAAAAATAGTAACACAAAACGCTGGGAACTTTCCGGACAACCTAATATTTTGTTCAGTCCGATTGGGAGCTTACTGGATCCATTTTTTCACAGAGATCTATAACAAAGAAATAGGGAATCGATACATGCCGTTTGAGGCTCCTACGCTCTCATTGAGCATCACCTCCAGTCGTATAGAGAGGTTCAAAACATGGTGGACGGGCTCTTCAGGCAGTCGCTCTTCAAAAAGGCGCCTTACGCGATGCACGTATGCGAGGTTCACCTTCCCTTCTTCTAATCGCTTTCACCAACTTTGTATCATTCTGGGAAACGTTGCTTGGCCATATACATTAGAAGTTTTGAGACTTTCTGCAAGTTGCCAGCCAAGATCAAGTGCAAAAGGCTGTTGTCAAGAACTTTCACTTACAAGGGAGGTCGTTCAGGCCATGGTGAGCTTTTTCAAAATTGTTGCATGTTGTAGGGGTCCATACAAGGACCACACAGATGGGGTTCATTTTTGCTAAACGCTATTGGGAATGCCAAAAAAAGGAATAAAAACAAATCCCTCAAAATACGCAAGTTTTATCATCTCATTCGCATCTGTTTCAGCTGTAAAGCAGAATACATAGAGTTTATAAGGTGTTCCTCAACTAGACATGAAAACAATATTGAGTGAGGTCGAAATTGAAGTGCTTCACTTTGCATACAGTGAGGTATACTGCAGTTTCTTTAGGGGTTTATGCAGCATCCCTTCGCGCTCGCAGTGGCCATTTAGCGCCACGCTGGCCCCGGATCACGTCGGTGCCATAAATAATTGTCAGAATCGTGATCAGGGCCGATTACCCCTATTTAACCCATTCATGACAATGTCCGCCACTGGTGGTGGACACCGAAATGTCCACTTCGGACCATGTCCACCACATGTGGCGGACGGGCTTTTGATGAAATTTTTAGAAACAGTTCGAGTTCTTCGAGGAAGTTTTCCTAGTGATACAAGTCTTCATACCTTTGTTAATTTATGCAAATAGTGGACCAACGAGATCCTCAGATATAAGGCTCCCAGGCACGATTCAGCAAGCAGCACCTGAGCCCAAAACCCCCAGAAAAATTTCTGCTGAAAAATTGCGGGTAGGGGTTACTCAGTGCCCAAATCACGAATGGGACGTCCGTTATTGCCGCCGGCGCTGTTTGACGTTATATGGAGCCATTGTGGCCGATTTTTTAACGCCACCACTTTTTTCATCGAAGCCCCTATAAACTTCTGTGGTGAGGTTAGATGACTTCGTGATTTCGAATATGACACTCATTCGTGGCGCTGGTTCCACTAGGCGCCAGAACTATGCTGGCGCCAACATGACATCACCACTTTTTTTCAGCAAAATTCAACCACATTTGCACACTGTGGCTTTTTGTTGCTTTGGTTACGAATATGACATTCACTACACATCCCATGGCCAAATGGCGCCAACGGGCGCCAATCTGGTGCTATCATCCCATCCACCCAAATTGATGTGCTAGGGTTATTCGCTGTCCTGATTATTGATATGACATTTATTTTCAGTAAGAGCGTTAGCGTGGGGCACAATGGTTGTCAACGCAATACTAAGACTAGGCTCACACTTCACCTTGGAAGGAAGGAATCACTCCTCCTCCAAGATAGCCTTTTCAGAGAGCTACATGGCGCTCATGCGAAGTAGCGCGCTCTGCGAAAATGGAAAATCAATATCTTATTCGTGCTCGGGGAGCCAAACTATCCCAACGGACAAATTTCACAAATTTGGTATGTGGAGTATTTTTGCGCCGACGCCTGTGGCGCGGGCGCCAGGAGGTCTCTGGACTAGCGAATGTGATATTCATGTTCAGGGGTCAAACTACATCAGAGAGCAAGTATTCAGCGAATTTGGTGCTTCAGATTACTTTGGCGCTGGTGCCTGTGGCGCGGGCGCCAGGAGGTTTCGGAGGTTTCGGACCAAGCGAATTGTGGTACTCAGGAGATCAAACTACCCTATAGGACAATTTTTTAGCCAATTCTGCTCACGGGAAATTCGGTATTAACCTGGCCTGATTTCGTATGATTGGGGTAGTAACGGGTAAATATGTAGTTCCAAAAATAATGTTGGTAATCGCCTGCATCACGATTGTCGAGCGATTGCCAGATAAGTTTATACCGATATGCCAGCGCAAACAACGTAAATACCAAAAATAGCCGGTTGCGCTAATGGCGAGATTCCGCCGTACGCCAAAAGTGAATGTCATTTTGCAATTTGAGTGACAGAAAACCTCAGTTCAAGCTTATGCTGGTTTTCGTGGGGAAGACTGTAGCGCTGAATAAGCGCACACCGAAAGACAATGCGAATGTCATTTTTGTGACCCGAGTAATAACCCCTGCACTCGAAGATCCACCAGAAAATGAGTTTGAAATGAACTTACTGCTCCCGAAAATGAGATTTCGGGAGCAGTAAGTTGAACAGTGCCAAAATTTTCAGTAAGAGGTCACGAGGGACCGTGTCCACCACTGGTGGCGGACACTTGTTGAGAGCTCGCAAATGCTCTGGTCCGAACGAGCAGGTTTCGAAAAACACGCCTGGTCGCGAATGGGTTAAAAGGTTTCAGCGGAAAAATTTTTTTCGAGTTTTTTTGGTGGTCATGGCTTGACCATTTGGATGGCAGTGACAGGCGAACCCTCCATTGAGTATCCTCTCTAGCATACAAACCACCAGAAATTTTTCAATTCTTGCACTCTCAACTTCAGTAGGTTTACATATTAGGTCATCCCGTTCAAACGTGCCGCCGGTTTTATTTGAATAAAACAAAGAAGAGAATAGACAAAAAAGTAATATTTTAGAATTAGGTCAAAGAAATCCTCCCTTCACCAATGACCCGCTCCCAGTGCCCCGAAAGCCTTTGGACCTCTGGTATCTTCGATTTTTCAACAAGTGTGGGTAAGTTGCTGTTGATACCAGTTTCGGCAAATGACAAAGCATTGTAGCGTTTGCCGTCAGAGAGTACCCTCAACTAACGAGATCAGTTGGAATCGAACGGCTTTATGTTAAGCAAATGGGGCGATTGATCCCAGGTCTCAGTATTGCTTGTGTCCCAGCACTGCCCTACAATACAGTTACCGGGGTCTGGCACTATGACGAGCAACGGTGGCCTTCTTGTAGTTGTGTGTGGTATCATCCATTTGTCGATCTGATTGCCGAGGAACAGGCAATATACACCGACAGCGACGATTTTATTCTCTGTATAGAGCCGCCTGAAAGCCACAGTGTGGGAATCCTTTGCTATGATGATCATCCACTTGCGCCCACGTAACTCTTCATGGTAGAACGGGCGGCTTCTCATCTGCATTCATACAAAATTGACGATTGTGAGTTTCGGCTCGAGGTCCAAGACCACCCATATTTCATCTAAGGCCGGGGTGCGTTTTCACAGTTGTGAGTGACATCTCATGCTGAGAACATTACTGCTAGAGGTATAGAATCGGTACTGCGTTCGTGCTTCTATAAGAAAATTAGGTACCCATGCGCACACCCCTTGACCATCCTCAGTTTATCGGTCATAACACGTACAGTAATTGCAGCAGGGATGTCAGTCTCGCCGGACGCGGGAAACTCGACAAAGGTCCAGGCTCTGTGATCAGATATTCAGTGCCTGACTTCATCCACCCTTTTTCCTTGTACAGGATCAACATTATGGGACCATCCAGAACAACAAATTTTTTTTCCTCTCTTCCTTCTTCGGGCTCCTGAACCAAACTTTCACCTTGTACTTCAAGAACACCATTATACACAACTACTGGTCCGGTGCCACTCGAAATTGAGCAGCGCACTTTCCTGTTATGACACCTGATTTGAAAAACCGGCGCCGATTTTCACCACTCGGGCTTCTTTTCAATTTCTCGAGAACTTCTTCTGGGGCTAGGTTCGCCAAATTTCACAGATACACAGCTTAAGGTACTAGCTTCCAAATGGTATAGTAGCCCGCTGCTCTATCCCCTTTGCTTTTCTGCCATTCCTCTATATGTAGCGGCACGTTTGAATGGGATGACCTAATAGAACACCGTCGGAGTCATCAAACGAGCATCCTGAAACTTTCTCCACTTTTACCGTCTTCGACAATTTCGACAAAGAACTCGTTACCACCTGCCCGGAGACCTTGTTTCTCCCCATATCAAATGTTTTAATGGTGTGCAGTGTATGAACCTTTTTTTGTGTAGTTGCTAATTCTCGTCTGCATACTAACAAATGAAAAGCCCCTCTTAACGATGTTGAATAACGACTCTTTAGGGGGGGGGGAACTGATAGCCACTAGCTGGAGACATGGGAGGCATCATAACACGAAAAACTCGAAGTTTTTCCGGCGTAACTTATACGTAGGGATAGTTGATGGTCCTGATCACGGTTCTGACACTTATTTTTGGCGCGGAGGCCATCTGGGACCAGTATGGCGCTAAATAAGCCCCGCCGCGCAGACTGACAATGATGCTAGTACGAGAAAGCCTTTGCACCAAATTGGCGACACATTGCGCCATATTTAAAAATGAGTGTCATGTTCATGAGAGCATCGGATAACCGCCGTAACCCA
Source organism: Cooperia oncophora (assembly GCA_036418165.1). Taxonomy (NCBI): domain Eukaryota; kingdom Metazoa; phylum Nematoda; class Chromadorea; order Rhabditida; family Trichostrongylidae; genus Cooperia; species Cooperia oncophora. The sequence goes on along the minus strand of MU911962.1, from coordinate 7,018 downwards.
AGTTTCATAGAGAGTTTCTTCGATAGTATTTCGCGAGCGTAATAATTGAGTGAGGCCCCGTTGTGAACAGGCATGGAATGTGTCTTTAAATGGCGTATATCCGGGTCATACACATTATGGGGCATACAGGAATACAAGATGCAAGAAATCTGAAAAATGCAAAAAATGTACCGCCAAGGGGATCCGATCCATAAACCCACCGAATGAGAGCCCGTCACGCTATCCACCACACCATCTGCCACTGCGACATGGGAAATGCAGGACCTGTTGAAGAGAAATGCGCAGATGACCGGAAAACTCCAATGCAGCTCACCACATGCCAAGTAAAGCATTTGGATTTTGACCTTATTTTGCGCTGTTTTTCATGCCTGCTCAAAGGATACCCTACATACTATACCCTGTCAACGCTACAGCTAGAACAGAGGCGAATAAGGTGGTTTAAAAAGCCCATTCTTTTCGAATTATTTTTGACCTTTTTTGACATTCCCAGTACCGTTTAGCAAAAATGAACCCCATCGCTATGGTCCTCGCATGGACCCCTACAACATGCAACAAACCGTTTTGAAAAAGCTCACCACGGCCTGAACGACCTCCCTTGTTAGGTCGATATGGCGCCTCACTTTGATAAACTGAAAACTGACAAAAGCAAGATGATCATAAATCAAGCACATAAATCTTGCAGAGCAGGGAACAAATCAGGGTAACTTTTCAACCTTCACACAAACTTGTATGTTAAAAAAGCGCCATTACTTGTGGTCCAACTCAATAGTCAGGTGGTTCTGGACCAAACAATATCAACAATTCAATCAGAGGAAAGAACAGAAAGTAGGCAGAAAATTTAGCCTTCCTTCAAGTTACCTACTGAACACTGCCTACCTCATCCCTTGCCTCAGAGGCGTCTTGTTCCCCTCCTCAACGTGCAGCAATAAGACACCTGGAATGGTCCTTACTAATTTTATTCATGGAAGACTATTACAGAAAACTGCATTATCAGCGAGAAGATCATACACTGCTACTCATGACATAATTGTGTACATCAGCCATTCGTCTGAAACTAGTTTATTTATTTATTTTTTTATTTATTTATTATGCATGCTCAGGTGCGCTTCCATAACACTCAACTCATACTAACGATGATCTTCGATGTTACCTGGAATGAGAAAACAGACATTCATTAGAATTGCCTTGGGGTAAATCATCATAGCTAATAAATCATAGCAATAAATTAGATCGGTGAAATTAAGCTCGGTGGAGGATGACGCTTAGGAATACGTCCCTCCTATAGAGAACCGTGAATGGAATCGGAAACTAAACTTGATGTTAGGCATTCCCTATCCCTAACAATTCAGCTTTGGACCCGCCAACATTAGCTTGCTCACAAACTAGCCTCTCTGATAGACAACACCTCTAGGTGTAGGCTTATGGCGGCATCACCTGTATCACCTGTGCTCCCGTTGATCATCGAGTTCCTCGAGCGGGCGCCAGTAACGTCTCCATTCGTCCCTGCAACGTGCAAGAGTTGCCCATGAACTCTCTCAGCTCGAGGGACACGATGAACTTCATACCATTCGTTCAGAGCTTTCACGAAGAGCGTAGGCGGTCGTCCAGGCGTTCGCTTGACATCCCGTGGAATCCAGTCGGTGATTGCTCTGGTCCAGCGGTCGTCCTCGAAACGCATGACGTGTCCTCTTGCAGCAGTGTCTAATAATGCGATAACTTCGAGCCTGGCACTGTGATGGGCAATGTTGGCCAATGTAGTTGCGTGGTACCATCTAGTTGATCTGGTCTTCGAGGAGCTGGCAATACACACCGGCAGAGACAGTTTCGCTCTTTGAGCAGGACCGCTTCCAAGCCACGGGGTGGAAATCCATTTATAGAACGATAGCGGAGGCAATATAAGTGAGACAATGATCACTGTTAAAATATCAAGAGTCTACAGTATCATAGGTAATACTGCGAAGAGAGGAACACAACAACGATTATACGCAACAGTTACAAACCAAGACAATGCTGAGTTCGATGAGCGACGGCGTCCTGTGATATATGAGTCATCACTTAGCTTTTATATGACGCTGGCGCTTCTTGAAAATCTTGAGATGGAGACGGTGAGTGCGCAAGCTTCCTTTCTCCTGCCACTACAGCACAAATTGCCCATGACAGGGTCGCCGGTTGAAAAGTGCGGGGAACACGCGCTGTGGAAGGGGGTCTTTCTTGAGATGGGCGGGCCCAGACAAAGAGGTATGTAGCTTGCTTCCAGAGCACTCCAGCCACCGAAAAAAAGTGGATTATGTCAAAAGGTGTACCGATTAATGCGGAGCCAAGAGCAAAAATTTGTAGCGTGGTTCCAGAGCACTCCAGACACTACGAAAGGTGAGTGAAGATCTGCAGGGGTTCGGCTATTAAAGCGAGCGCTCATTGTGGGTTCCTCATATCAAATGGTGTAAGAACTAGGTAAATCAGCTGAAGAACAGAAGTGTTTAAACAAAAGCAAAAATTTGCACAAGTCAAGGATTCCAACATGTGACGTCGCGCCTCTGAATACGCTTATTTACTGCCCCTCCGGCCGCTTGTCGTCAGTTCTTGTTCCGAGCTTGTGCGAACACAGCACAGAATAAATAGTCCGTTACTCCTCTCAGAGAATTGGCAAAATTCGAAGGCAGTTTTGAGTTCAGCGGCTCAAGACACTATCTATATACATCTCGGTCGGATCGACCTGTTGCGGTACTCTGCTACAACCAATGCCTCACTTCTACTGAGATGGATGCTATGAATTCGTCACAAACAGAGGGACGCACACACACTTGCACAGCTACACTTAGCGAATTGCATTAGGTTGGAACGAAAGTCCTGACACTCTGACCAAATTTTCGGGCCAAATTTTCTTCCACCACGAGAGAACTCTGATCTACAAGACAGTCACCATTAATGACTGAGACGAAGTGCCTACCTTTTGCACAGCTTCTCATTTCCATTCTTATAGAACTACGGCAACTATGATAAAAGAAGAGGTGGACCTCATTTTCGAGTAGACGTCGATTTCGGAATTTTTGCTTTCTAAAGGATGCGGTAGGGATCAAAGGAGGTGGTAATCAGAGGCTGCTAACTTGAATTATAAGCTGGGTACGGTGGCATTCCCTGATTGGGATCCATGATCTTTTGGCATACCTTGATGTTTAGATGCGGTCTTCGCATTGCAGGGTGATAGGAAGAAAGTGAGTGTTTCTGAGTGTATTGAAGCGTGGCATCATCCATGTATTTATTGCTAATTATTGTAAACTGTGGCCGTCATTGCTGTGTCAGTTCTCTGCGCCATCGCTCTGAAGTCCCGTCGAGAACACAGTGAAATCTTCCATGCAAATCTGCTTTGAGCTAAGCGGGTTGCATTTCCCCTTGAGAGGTATTGTGAGGGATGTGTGCATGATCTACGCAAGGACTCCAACACTCGCTACCAACCACAAGATCTCACAAAAGTTCTTCCAGTGTGTACAAGGAAAAGAAAACTCAGTCACGACCATTCGGTGCGCTTTGTCAGACTGTCCAACTCATGAGGTATCCTTCACAAAAATATCCCTACAACCAAGACTGAGGAGAAGCATGGCTGTTGTCAATCGGGTGGAGGGGAGAGAGGTTCCCATTTTATTGGTGGTTGCGTTCGGCTGCGAATCCAGAAACGTAAGTAAACGGCCGTCATTCTATACTGGTGGGCGACCTACACGATGCCCACCTTCGAATTTAAAAGTTCAGATCTCATGCGCTGATATAAAGGGGACACTGCGGCATGGCGAGCGGGGCTTTCCACCTGCAGTCCCCATCTTGTCTTCAACACATTCCATTATTGGTATGCTATTTATTAGAATATCAAAGCGTAAAAGGGATCGGCTGAGTCGTGAGCAGGGTACAGCATGGGGATGTGTCAAATGGCGGTGTGGGTACGACCCCCCCCCTCGAAGAGGGTCCAGATACGACCCCCCCTCCTGCTCTAACTGACAACCAGATGCATGTTCACCACAAATGGCTTCCTGAAATGGAATCTGGATTCTCGAAAGGCGCACTCTGCTCTAAAATACAGGAAATAAAAGGCTGTTTCAGCCTCATGCAATATGAGGCTGAACAACAGCCTCGCATTACCTACAATTTTGTCTTAGGATTCAAAATAAAACTCCTCGTTCGATAACTATGTATGACATGCAACTTGTAACAAGAAACACAATTGAAATAGCGGCTAATGGTGATCATTGATAGGCTGAATTGGTGAAAAAAATAGCCCCAAGGTGAGCAGGGCCCAGATGTGCATTCAATGAATGGTGACGGGGAAATAATGAAAACATGCACAACAAAGCGAAACATGGAAAATACAAAAAATGCAGAGCTAAATGAAAAAAGGATAACCAGGCCGGCAGTAAATCGTTCCATACTTGGCTATTATCGATCAGGCTGCAGGGCGCAAGGCTGCGACCGCTTTCTTTGGAAAAACGTCATTGGAGCGCGGTTGTTGGACTTGCCAACGTCCTGGGGTCTGTTCGGGGGGTTATATCTTTTTTAGGTGCGGAGCTTTTGAGGAATGGTGAGCAGCATGCAACGGCAAAGTTTCTACTATTGTGTATTCTACCTAGCTGCAAACTGAACAATCCCCCGTTGGTGAAATATTCCGGATGGGTCACGGTTCGGCCAGGGGTAAATCGCGAGCTGGTTTCCATGATTCACACAAGGACTGCTTCGTTCAAACGCAATTTCATCAGGACTGAAGTCGTCTTGAAACCCCTCCATCTTTTCTCTTTCCAATAAGCTTTACAGTTTTTCTGAAGACCCACTAGTTCAGGAGATATTTTAGATGGGTCACAGATGCGCCACCCTCTGACCCACCCGAAAAATTGACTCCTTATGTGCCATTGTGAGGATACACCTTCGGAAACTTCAGTGTGCCTTCAAAACACATATTTCCCTTCAAATGAGTGAAAGAGAAGCTCGGCTATCTCTGATCGATTTGGTCCGTGCGCCGTGCATTAGGCTCCTACGCAGAGGTGGTGGAAAGGTGTAAATTCTGATTTCAGGTGCTTTTATCCATGCAAGCAGATGTTTGTTTAGGGTTTGTAAAGGACAACACGCACGAATCTGTTTGATACGTATTATTTAGTCATCTACGTATTAGGTTGTCCGGAAAGTTCTCAGCGTTTTGTGCACCTATTTTTTGTACATTCACTGCTGATTAAAAACTCATTCTGCCTTGCTTCTCAGTAGCACATCCTGTAGAGAATTTCTTGCGCTATCTGATGGTATAATTGCCGTTTCACCATTGCTTGATAAACCCCCTTTTTTCAAGATTTTTTCAAGCATGTGAAAAGAGCACTTCGGACGATTTTTTTCTTCGACTATAAATTGGGGCAATCCGCAATCGAAACAGCTCAACAAATTAACCAGGTGTGGGGGCCCAATAGTGCTAGAGAAAGCACTGTGCGGCAATGGCTCAACAAATTTCGTTCTGGAGATTTCAGCCTTGAAGATGAACCTCATAGCGGTCGACCTAAAGCAATATCTGACGAGGATTTTAGGGGGATTTTGGAGGCTGACCCATCCCAAACAGTTCGAGAGATAGCAGAAGAGCTAGGCCTTGGCAAATCCACTGTTGCAGATGGTCTGGAACGCATTGGGAAGGTGAAAAAACTCGACAATTGGGTGCCCCACAATCGGAGTGACCGGCAGGAATCGGCACGTCTCGAGGTTCCTTCTGCATTGCTTTTGCGCAGCAGAAACGACCTGTTTTTCCGAATTGTCACCTGTGATGAAAAATGGGTCATGTATGATAACAGGAGACGTTCCGGACAGTGGTTGGATTTCGACGAACCACCGAGGTAATTTTCAAAGCCGAACCCTCACGAAAAAAAGATTCTGGTCACGGCTTGGTGGTCATCGGCTGGTGTGATCCACTATAACTTTTTATCACCAGGCCAAACCATCACAGCAGAACCCTACTGTGAAGAAATCGACGAATTGTACCGAATTTTGTCAGATGCAGCCAACACTTATCAAAAGAAAGGGTCCGATTCCTTTGCATGACAACGCCCGCCCACACGTTTCACAAATCACTATCCATAAATTGAACGAATTGGGGGTTGAAGTTCTACCTCAACCGCCATATTCTTCAGACCTTTCGCCAATCGACTATCACCTTTTCTAACATTTTCAGAACTCCCTTGCTGGAAAATACTTCATCAATCAGGACCAGGCAAAAAAGCCTTCGTGGATTTCGTGAATTTTCGACCACCCAGTTTTTTACTTTGATGGGATTTCTCGACTGCTGTCACATTGGCAAAAGTGTGCTGATTCGAATGGTGCCTATTTCGATTAAATCCGATGAGTATTAAAAAAGTTACGATCGTTTAAAGTGAAACACCCAAAACGCTGAGAACTTTCCGGACAACCTAATACTTACGAGTTCATGCTATAAACTGACACTTATTTATTTATTTATTTATTCTTGCTATATTGCTAATAAATCTTTTATTATTTTGTATTCCTATTTACATCCGGGTCTTCTGAAGCTTTCCGTCCGTTCCATTACCCTTAGCAATGACACCTTTGTACTGTTTGATGCCTAGCGAGCCTACTTTTGCGATACTCCCCACGTCCCCCGCGGCCAAGTACGAACCCATTCTTGGGGATTTCCCATGAAAAGAGGGCTGTTAAACGTAGCATTTAAAGCTGTAAAGAATACACTCATAATAAACTTCATTTTTTTTAAACATCTTGACTTCCATAGCTCCACTCCCACTATCAACTGAAATGTCGAAGCATTGCTCGGCTCTGAGTGACCCTTGAGATTACGACCCCCCCCTCCCCAGCGGCCAAGTACGACCCCCCTATGGGTTTCGCACAACGATGCTGTACCCTGGTTGGTGTGTGTGGCCGCGAGCCGAGCAATGCTTCGACATTTCAGTTGATAGTGGGAGTGGAGCTATGGAAGTCAAGATGTTCAAAAAAAATGAAGTTCGTTATGAGTGTATTCTTTACAGCTTTAAAT
>MU911961.1:119443-138374 GCA_036418165.1 Cooperia oncophora | reverse complement strand
TAAAGGTTGTTTGTCAGGTGGATAATATGGAATGTCAGGTCGACACGCATCAGCACTTCTGACATCACCTCCTTTTCGCATTCAACAGAGGTATCAGAGCTGCTGATGCTGCTCGGGAAATTCGCGAAGTGTACGGAGAAGATGCCCTCTCTCTCAAAACAGCCCAAAATTGGTTCAGACGCTTCAAAAATGGTAACTTCGACCTACGAGACGAGCATCGCGCCGGACGCCCTGACGACTTCGATGAGGACCGCCTCAACCATCTTGTCCATGAGAATCCGCGGTGTACAACGAGAGAACTCGCAGAGGCTATGCAGTGCTCCCACACCACCATCGAGCGTCACCTGCACTCGATGGGGAAGACCCAAAAGCTTGGTGCCTGGGTTCCGCACTCTTTGAGCGATAGCGGTAGGAGTCAGAGAACCACAATCTGCGCTAGCTTGCTTGCCCGCCATAAGGTAACTTATGGCCACAAGCAACGATTCTTGTATCGGATTGTGACCGGTGATGAAAAGTGGTGCTTCTATGTGAACATGAAGCAGCGCAGAGAATGGCTGAGCCCTCAAAAACAGGCAACACCAACACCACAGCAAAACAAGATCTCCATCCACGGAAAACGATGCTGTGCGTGTGGTGGGACTGGAGGGGAATCATCCACTACGAGCTGCTTGAACGGAACCAATCCATCAGCACGGAGCTGTATGTTCAGCAATTGCAGCGACTAAATAATGCTATCCAGAGTAAGCGACCTGACCTCCAGTATGGTGTTCTGCTTCAGCACGATAACGCTCGTCCACACGTCGCTAACATGACCAGGGCGGCTATAGAGACATTCGGCTGGGAGGTCCTTCCACATCCTCCACATTCTCCTGATTTGGCACCTTCTGATTTTCATCTTTTCCGATCCCTTTCGAATGCGCTGCGTGGTGTGTCCTTTAACAATGATGTCGAACTGAGGTCTTGGTTAGATTCCTTCTTCGAGTCGCGGCCACAGGATTTTTACCGAGAAGGCATTGAACAGCTGGCTGATCGGTGGGAGGAGGTTGTAAGAAACAATGGGGAATATATCATTGACTAGTTTATTGTAAATATCTATATTTTTATAGTGTTGTAAATACTGTGTTTGAAATTTACTAAGGAAAACAAAAAAAATCGTGAGGTATGGGTCGACCGGATGTCTGCAAGGTCAACGTTGTCGGTTGTGCTTTTTTCCAGAATCAATTGTGAGCCGTCCTAATACTAATCTGTTACTCTATGCCTTACTCAAACCATGGCGATTCTATTGAGCTGCTCTAGGAGCTTTGAAGCTTCAGTGGACAGCGGTTGAGAGAGGAAGTCGGGAACTCTAATTCTCATCGACCTCACGTTCCGTAAAGATAACCTGAACTTAAACAGCTCCGGAGAACTGATTTTTATGTTATGTTATAGAGCACGAAATTGGCTATCAGAACATATAGAACACATTAGCGAAACATTCAAATGTTAGCATAAAATTCGTGGAGAACGGGAACGCTAGTTCTCAACGACTTCGCGTTCCGTAATGATAACCTGAACTTAACAGAAAGCAAACACCTCTGGAGAACAGATTTCTATAGCAGTGTTATAGAGCACGAAATTTGCTATCAGAACATGCAAAACATATCAGCGAAACATTCAAATATTAGCATAAAATTTCAGGTGGAACAGACGTGAGCTGCCCAATATCGGCGAGGTGAAGGTTGGTAACTTCAAAATTCTTGAAATTCGTTCCAAAGCGTCCTAGTGAGATTCCCTTGCTGGAACTTCTAGCTCGACCTTTTCCAAATGTATGGAGCAGCTTAAGCGATTTTAGCACTTCGACTATACGTAAATAGAGGCAGTTGTCGAAGGTGCTAATTTTCGCCGACTTCGCTTTCAACTTCAACGACTAAAAAATCCACAAAAATTATTCCCTCAACCGAAGCCGTTTTGATATTCTAAAACTACGTGAAGTTTCCTATCAGATGATATCAAGCTTGCTAGCAAAACATTTCATCTTTGGAACGAAATTTCCGGTTGAAAAAAACGAAAGTACTTATGTGCCAACCCAATATTTAGCCAGCCTACTGTCACCATTTTAGGACTCAGGTCACACAGTCAATTCATCCTAACATGTTTTGCTGCTCTCACTTCTGTCTTATCATATACCGTATTCTCTCGTTTTCACATTCCCACCAATCTTTATCAAACCACATTTTCTAACGTGAACCTCTAGTCACTGATGAGCTTCAAGGGGTTGCCGTTAAACAATGCGATGGTGTAGATGGTGTTGCGACACTGCTGATGGTGTTGCGCGATGGGAGTTGACCCCAGCGACGTTGACGATGCTTCGTGTTGAAGCTGGTCCGAACTTGCAGTGTGGCGGCCACTGCCCTTCCGAGCTATCTACCATCTGCCACTCCCGGACGCGCCCACCCCTCCCCTCCTCCAATCGTTCATTCTTTTTTCCTATTCCAATGTCTAAGGGTTATCAGAAAATAATAATTTGGAACATCTTCCATCTTCCTATTCTTTCAGCTGTCATTGTTTGTACCGATAATAAATCAAATAAGTTCAAATCCTCTTATTACTGAGTAACTTCTGCATCCTTTTTCCCTGATTGTTCTTTCTGCATCGTGGAGTGTTTTGGACCCCATCAGAACCTAGAATCTTTTCTTTCATAAGAACTTGACCCTGACGTGACCCTTATATATAACTGAGATAAGTGGTCCTGGTGTTAGGTGTTAGGTCATTCCATTGAATAAAGTGGAAGGTCTTATTCCAATAAGACAAGAGAAAGGCAGATAAAAAAGGAATGTTTTTGGGTAAAGATAAGTGATCCTTCTTCTATTTTATGACCCGCTCCAGTGCTGTGAGCACTTCCGTTTTTTCGACAAGTGCATAATATGCTGTTGACGCCACGACACATTGTCGTAACTTCGCTTGCGAACTGTGCTTTCCACTGACTATTAGGTCATCCCATTCAAAAGTGCCGTCGGTTTTATTCGAATAAAACAAAGAGGAGAATAGATAAAAAAGTAATATTTTGGCTTCGAGTTGAGTAAATCCCTCCTTCACCAATGACCGCGCTTAGTGCCCCGAAAGCCATTGGACCTCTGGTACCTTCGATTTTTCAACAAACGCGAGTAAATTGCTGTTGCTGCCAATTTCGGCGAATGACAAAACCTCGATGCGTTTGCGGTCGGAGAGTACTCTCGACTGACGAAAAATCGCTCGGCTCTATGTCGGGCGAATGGGGTGATTGAACCCAGGTCTCAGTATTGTTTGTGTCCCAGCACTGCCCTACAATACAGTTACTCGGGGTCTGGCACTATGACGAGCAACGGTGGCCTTCTTGTAGTTGTGTGGTATCATCCATTTGTCGATCTGATTGCCGAGGAACAGGCAATCTACACCGACAGCGACGATTTTATTCTTTGTATAGAAAAAAAAACCTCAAAAAAACCTGGAAACCTCAGTGTAGGAATCCTTTGCTATGATGATCATCCACTTGCGCCCACGTAACCCCTCATGGTAGAACTCGGGCGGCTTCTCATCTGCATTCATACAAAATTGACGATTGTGAGTTTTGGCTCGAGGTCCAAGACCACCCATATTTCATCTAGGGCCGGGGTGCGTTTTCACAGTCGTGAATGACATCTCATGCTGAGAACATTACTGCTAGAGGCACAGAATAGGTACTGCGTTCGTGCTTCTACAAGAAAATTAGGTACCCATGCGCACACCCTCTTGACCATCCTCAGTTTATCGGACATAACTCGGGCAGCAGTTGCAGCTGGGATGTCAGACTCGCGGAAGCTCGACAAAGGTCCAGGCTCTGGGATCAGACATTCAGCGCTTGACTTCATCCACCCTTTTTTCTTGTGCAGGATGAACATTATGGGACCATCCACGACAACAAATTTTTCCTTTCTTCCTTCTTCGGGCCACCTTGTCTTCGAGAACACCATTACACACAACTACTGGTCCGGCGCCGGTCGAATTTGAGCAGCGCACTTCCCCTCTTATGACGTCTGATTTGAAAATCGGGCGCTGATTTTCACCACTCGGGCTTCTTTTCAATTTCTCGAGAACTTCTTCTGTGGGTAGGTTCGCCAAATTTCACAGATACATAGCTAAAGGTACTAGCCTCCAAATAGCCCGCTTCCCTATCCCCTTTGCTTTTCTGCCATTCCTCTATATGTCACGGCACTTTTGAATGGGATGACCTAATAGAACAGTTGAAACTGCACGGCTGTACGTGGGTCGAATAAGGCGATTGAACACAGGCCTCGGTATTGCTTATATCCGAGCACTTCCCAATAATACGGTAACTGGGGGCCTGAGACTGTGACGAGCAATGGTGGCCTGCTTGTAGTCGTGTGATACCAACCAACTGTCAATCTGACTGTCGAGGAATAGGTGATACATACACGCAGTGATTATTTTGTTCCCTGTATAGAACCGCTTAACACGTTGACGACGGTGTCGGACAATGGTGGGCGACAGCCAGTCTGTCTCATGGGACGGTGTCGGACAATGCTGTCCGACAGCATACTGCTCTAATAATAAAGACGTGCGAGCAACCAAGTTTGTTCAAAAGATTGCGAGCAACCAAGTTTGTTCAAAAGATGTCTATAGGAGTAGGCTGAAATTCTGAAACGAACAGCACAGTGGTTTGGCCCGGACTGCCCGGCGCCCGCGCCAAAATACCTTAGGTCACCAAAAGCGCTGAAAACTTGTTTCGTGGGGTAGCTTGAGCCCCTGAACACGAATATCACATTCGTTTCCCGCGAAAATGCCTGGCGCCCGCGCCACAGGCGCTGGCGCCAAAATACGTTAGGTCACCAAAATCGCTGAAAACTTGTCTCGTGGGTTAGCTTGACCCCTGAACACGAATATCACAATCGCTTGCCACAAAACTGCCTGGCGCCCGCGCCAAAATGTCCTAGATCATCAAATTCCCTGAAAACTTGTCCCTACCGGTGAACCGACCCCCTCAACAAAAATATCATGTCCACTTAACGCGTTGACGACGATTTCCGTCAATGGTGGACGACAAAAGTTTGTCTTGTGGAACTCGCCCAATGCCGTCCCACAATCACCCTATATTATTATATATATAATTCGCTTCGTCTGTTTGTTTGTTTGTTTGTTTGTTTGTTTGTTTGTTTGTTTGTTTGTCCGGAAATTCGGTTCGACCTGAAGAACGACTTGGAGAGGTCGGGTCAAGGTGGGGATGGGTAGGGCATGGGACAAGAAATAAAAAGCACACTTGACCTATGGGAAGCCCCGCCCACAGTGGGCGGGGCACTCGCCGAAAGTTTGGGGTTCCGCAGAAAAATAATCATAATTCGCTTCGAAGCAGCGTAAAGATGGGGAAAAAGGGAATAAGGTTAGTAAGGAGTCGCCAGACTAACTGTGGCAGACACATCCAAAATGGGCGGGGCGTACTCAAGGTGGGCGGTGCTTCTCGCAAAATTCAGTAACCCGGTTCGCGAGAGTGTTTGGAAGTCGCAAAAAACTCAGTGTAGAATGTAAATATCTGGCGAATATAGGGCACGCTCAAAGTGTGTTGAGACCCGCCCACAGTGGGCGGAGCTTGCCCTAAATCGCAGGGTATTCATTTTAAAAGTTTGTAGCTCGGTTCCAGAACACTCCAGACACCGGAAAAAAGTGGACTAAGGTCAGCAGAGGGTCGCCGGTGAGGATTGTGGGGCAAAAACATTGTGCCTGCTCCGAGGTGGGCGGAGCCAGACAAAAAGGTCTGTAAAACGGTCCCAGAGCACTCCGAAGACCGGAAAAAGTGGATTAAGGTCAGCAGAGGGTCGTCGGTGAAGATTGTGGGCACAAAAATTGGGGGCGGAGCCAGCCCGAGGTGGGCGGAGTCAGACGAAAAACTGTGAAACGGTTCCAGAGCACTCCGAAGACCGGAAAAAGTGGATTAAGGTCAGCAGAGGGTCGCCGGTGAGGATTGTGGGGCACAAACATTGTGGGCGGGGCCTGCTCCGAGGTGGGCGGAGTCAGACGAAGAATCTGTAAAATAGCTCAAGAGTACTTCAGACACCGGAAAAAAGTGGAGTACAGAACAAAAGGCGGATATCAGTTGAGTCTAGAAATATGTGAAAGAAAATACGCGCGGCGAAGCCGCGCCCGCCCGGCGCAGCCGGGCCGTATCAGAAGGAGGCGCGCCGGCGTTAGCCGGCGAGCCGACTGGTTATATATATAATCAAGATCTGCGCGATTGTTTCACTTTCTTTTCATAAAATTAGTTCAAGAACAAACATTTTCGGGTCGAGGGATGCGATATTGTTCTTTAGGAGATCAAACCACCCCGGGAGACAAATTTTCAGTCAATTCTGTCTCCAGAGGAAGAATTTGGTAAAAAATGGCCTGATTTTGGAAGATTGGAGCAATAAGAGCTAAATTGTGTCAAAGATTCGAGATTGCTATATTTCTCGATACATTTTGGTCGTAGTAATTCATTTATTTGGAAATTACTAAGTTTCAGTGTAGAAAAATGTGCCGTCCCAGGCGCAAGTCATGGGAAAAATGGCTCGTCGTCAACGTGTTAAAAGCCACGGAGCAGGAATTCATTGCTATGTGGATCATCCGCTTAAACCCATACAACTCGTCACACAAGAATTCGGCCGGCTTCTCATCTGCCTCAAACAAGTTGACGCTCGCGAAATTTAGCTTGGAGTTCAGAACCACCCATATTTCTCCTATGACTGCTCCTCGTTCTTACAGTAGTGAATGAAATCCTATTGGGGAACCTTGTTGCTACAGGCATCAAGTTAGTTCTGCGCTCGTGTTTCTGCAAGAAAAAGAGTTACTCAAACACACGCCCTCTCGAGCAACCTCAATCTCTGGACATAACTTGGCAACGTTAGCAGCAGGGATGTGAGACTAGTAGGGAAGCTTGACAGCAGTCCACGTTTGTGAACGGATATTCAGCGCTTGACTTCGTTCACCCGCTTTTCTGTGCAGCATGAAAATTATGGGGCACTCCTAAGCTACATCTTTCTTTCAATTCTTCATTGGACTTCTGGACCAAATCTTCAACGTTCACTTCCAAGAACACCAACTACTGGTCCGCCACAGGATGATTTTGAACAGATAACTTTCCTTTTATGACACTCGATTCCACAATCCCGCCTGATTTTGATCATTCGGTTTCTTTTCAATTTCTCGAAACTTTCTTTTGTGGCTAGGTTGGCCAAAGTACACGAATACGTTGCTGAAGGCACCAGCTTTCAAACAATATGGTAGCCTAGCCCCCTTACTTCCATGCCATTCCTCTAAATGTCTCCTTGTTTCTGAATGGTATGACCTAATATTTGTTCAAACACGTTGGGCGTAATCTTACCTGAAGCGAGGGGTCCGCTCAGATTATCGATTGAGATAGCATTCGGACTCAGAGCGCTACTTCCGAGTCATGGCATCGCGCGCACTAGCAGTGTAAGAAGATCCTGGCTGGCTGGTCAGATGGACTCAGACAAGAGTGCACACGCAGCAAGTGTCGAGTTAACACGCCACAGCACTGCTTCGTTGAATGGTCTGGATCCTAAGCTGAAGGTTGCGTTTATCACTCTCCTGTTAAGACTATTTCGTCGCACTTGTCGCCACTCGGAAGTGACGCTTCACATCCGATATCTACTATCCTCACTGACGAGAAACCTCGTCTTGCCAACTGTGATGCTTCTACCACGATCATCGAAAAGATCCGGCTATATCGCCAATGAATCGTTCCATCCACTCTATTGGCAACGTCTGGAGAAAGCGACAAATGGAGTATTATAGTACTAAATAAGGGGGAGGTGTGTAGTGAACACCTGTTTAATACATACTTTGAGCGCTTGTCAGCGTCTGCCCAACTCATAAACAATAACGAATTCCTTTTTATAGAATCCAAGAAGGTCAAAAAAACAAACAACGTATGTAAGAATCACGAAGCGCATACTGATTTGTGAGACATGAACATCTTTTCCATGACAAACTTGAAGGATTACAAAAATATGAATAATGCCTCTGCGAAAACTCTGTGTTAAGAAAGAAACATGCATTGCCTTAGTTGACAGCTTCCACAACCATATGCGTATCTGACTACAGTATTTACGCATACAATGGAGAAATCGTTATCATAAGAGAAGTTTAAAAATAAGTGTGTGGTTGGCAGTCTTTCCGATATTCTCGGATTCGTTTCCGGACAAAAATTTTAGACTAGCGTAGCACAAAGAGACCAAAAGACAGACGCATGTGGCGCTTCCTGGCAACCTCCCACAAACTTATGAACCCGTGTTTAAAAATGCACAGATGCGATTTCAACTGAAGTTTCAATGCTAGAACTCAAAGCACCCAATAGAGTGGTAAATGACGCCCTGGATTTTTGCTTTGCGGATTTCGTGCAACTTGAAAAGGGGCACTGTCGAACCTGAGAAATTCCGCTTCAACAAAAGAACTCAAAACTTGAAGGAACTACCCGTTTCCACTTCAAATTCACCTTTTTTCCAAACAGAAATGACCACAGGTTTGAGAGCGGGCAGATACTGAACCAGAACGCGCCAGACACCAGCGCAAGCCTAGCCCCAAGCCATGCCTTTTTTCTAGCGCGGTCATGAATTTTCAATTCTTGTAGCTTCTACTTCTACGACTTTTTTGATCTTTGTTGTTTCACACATTCACACTGACGGAAAAAGTCTCTACATCGACATATGGCCGACTACGCTCACTTCTTAAAGAATCCGTGGCAACTTACGGATTTTTATGACTTTTTTCAGCTTCGTTAATTTCACATCCACTTTCCACATGGAGGATGTACTCACAGGTGCGCATACATGCACCAATACATTAAGTCTCGATACTTGAACTACGCACACTTCTGAGTCTTGCATGATTTAAATCTTTTTTTCAAGGTTTCCACATTTTTGGACTGCTACGGGTGACCCCGCTCACTTCGCAAAAGCTCCGCCCATCTTTGAAAAATGGTGCAAATTGCGAGGCTAAAGCCTCAGCTGGCACATGAGAGCCAAGCTCGCCACCTGCAACAAAACTTGCCTGGTTTTGTGTTCCGAGTACGAGTGTGAATCTGCCTTTCGGGACTTCAACCTGCTGAGCTGAACGTAGACAACAGTCCTCCATGACGGGCCGATCTACGAACACCTCATGTCACATCACGCATGTTCAAGATTCCAAAATGTTAATGCTACGACGTCCACCTGAGACCGTAATCTCAAGTCCCGCCGAGCGTGAAAAGTATGCGAGGGTCCCTGATGCAAGGACGGCATCGTGGGCAACCAGGCTAGTCCGAAAGTCTGGCAACGTTTGGAAGGCTCGCCTTGCAACGCTGAACGTTGGCTCTAGAGCGCAGAAGAACCTATCTCTACGCAGTGCAGGAGACAAGATGGTCCACTTGTCGGTCCACAGATACTGAGAGGCTTCAAAGCCGTTCTTGGTGGTGAGCCGAAAATCAAAAAAGGGCGTGTAGCTGTAATCGTGTCTCAGCGATTTCGTGACTCGACCACTAGAAGAAGGGAATCGTTGCTGTTGGCGACCTAAATGGACACGTAGGCACTGCGAAAGGTGGCTGCGCTTGTCGTGGCAGCTCCCGTTACAGATCACTGAACGCCGATGATGAGCGAGTCCTTGAATATGCAGACATGCACAATTTCGTCGCTCTGAATACAAAGTTTCATTCGATTACCGGAGATGACAGCTGTTGAGGAAACCTGGAAAGAAGCCATTGGTTCGATAATCCAGGTCGCTCCTAGGAATCGGCATGACCAAGTCCCGGCGGCGTAAGGTTGACAAGCAGCCCCAGCTGTGGAGGGACATCGTTCAAGCGAAAGTTTGCGAGAAGAACAGAAGGACAGATCAGGTGTTTCTTGGGAACAAGTCGGCTGACAACTGGCGGAAGTACTGAGAAGCGAGAAGCGCGGCAAAGAAAGCCGATCATTTTGACGATGCCACTAAGAAGATCGGGGCAGCGATGACTATGACTATGACTACCTCTAGAGAATCTCGAAAGAAATCCACTCATCCGGCTACTCCCTCTGCTCGCCTAATCCGCCTGATTCGCCTACACTTGCACAGCATGGAAGTTTTCGAGTGAATTGTTAACGATTGTATACGTGATGCCGTTCAACCGTCTGCCACAGTGCGGCTGCGCCATCAGCGCCACCCACGACGCTCGCCTTTTGCTAGAGAAACATCGAGAGGAGCAAAAGTCTAGGCATGTCGCCTCTCCTATACCTCGGGAAGTATATATATATATATATATATATATATATATATATATATATATATATATATATATATATATATATATATATATATATATATATATATATATATATATATATATATATATATATATATATATATATATATATATATATATATATATATATATATATATATATATATATATATATATATATATATATATATATATATATGCCCTTTTCCATTAAGTGTATGAGCGAAACAACAAAAGTCAACAACGTCGTAGGAATCGGTTCGAGAAATTTGGTTTGAAAAGTAGTGAATTCGGTTCGAAAAGTGGTGAATTCAAAGTGAAAACTGTATGTTTGAAGGCCCAACACGAATGCTATATTTGCTTTATTGGCAGCCCGCTGAACAATTCTGAAATTGTTTTTAATAAATTCTGAAAAAACTTGTCAAGTGCTTCAAAATGGGCTAAAAGTACAGATGTCGCTTTCTACACAACTGCTACCTTATAGCAGATACAGTAGTTTTCTAGACGGTTCATCAGTGCCATGTTTTGTTTGAGCGGGACCTCTCGGGATCAATTGTGCCAAGGAGCGTTCCTTCTAACAAACTAAAGTGGTGTTATACCGAAGTATCGAAAAACGTAGCTCAATCGACAAGTGGAACTTCATAGGGGAGCATTCAAAAATTTACATCAAATTACAAGTAGTCAACAAAGATACCCTAAAATAGAGATGAGAATATGGAAAGATTATCGAAAAAGCAAGGCGATGCCAGAGATGACGAAGATCAGCAGCACTAGGGTGTTTACTGCAAATGTCGTAGAGGTGAAATCACGACGACTGAAGATGAAGACTGTTCAGACGAACGTGAAGTAGCCATCGGATTTGCGTCTTTTCTTGCCGCGTGTTGGATTGGAGCCGTCAAAGGGCGGCTTCGCTCTGCAACAAGCAGCTAGGTTAGCGCAGAACGCCTCCATTCGCGGCAGCCCTGAAAGCCAGCACTACACTCAGGCACACCGCCGGCAGCCAGCGCAACGCATACGAGCATTTCTATTTTTGTTTCGCGAAATAATAACTTCACTTCTTCGAAGATGCCTTCGGATTACATATATGTAAGCGCATAGTGTGTTAGCCAATTGAGAAATAAGCAAAAGAAAGCAAGGATATGGCAAGTGATGAACATTTGCAAAAAATGGCCAGTAGCACTACTATAAGATGCACGAGAATCGTGTCTCCGATCTCCTATAAAAGAAAGAGCAGAAATGCACGGCAAGTTCTAAGATTTTCTTCCATCATTAACACACTGAACGCCGAGTGTATTGCCGGCTATGCACGCGTTTAACGTCTTATTCGCCAAAGACGGGCGGGCGTGTCAGGGGTGCTGCGCTTGGCTCACCGCCAGCCTTTGAAGCCATTTTGAGCCAACCCGTTTTCCGCCGATTGTTGTTGCTTGCCCTCTTCAACAATTGCTGGAAAATTGGTTGGCGTCGCGCCAAATTCAGCCCCAGTGAGATGTCCCAGCATCCGCAGCGAACGAGACTTTAGTCTCATTTTGCGTGTTTATGCATTGCCCGCAATGCATATTTTCAAGGTTGTTTTCTCCCAAGTAACCATGAGTAGGCTCTTTGGTTTTTTTTTGGAAATTTGTTGTTCCCGGCTTACTGTAGCTTTACTCTTCAACACGTGATATTTGTTGCTCTTCTGAATGATTTTGTTCATTCTAGAGCTCAGAATGCATGGGTGAGAGCACTTCTGATGATACTTCTGAAAACATTCCACGCACCATTTCTCTTTATCTTCGTCCCTAGAGGTTATTGCGCACCCTACTCGCGAATATAATGCACAGTTCCACTCACCGTCAGATCTGTTCTAACCCTGACTTTGGGTAGTCACTTTTTTATCAGTGGCGCTTCGAGCTTACATTCAGGGGCTATTAATGTATCTTACCACGATTATGACAACGATTATGACACATTTTATTCCGACATCGAAAATGCACACCACATTAGTGATCATCCCTCTCGATCATCTATAGATGGAAGATTCTTATAATTCCTCTAGGAAAGGTAGGAAAAATTCGTTATTCTTCAACAGTACCCAAAGCCTTGAAAAATTTTGCTGAAACATTGCCCATAAGGGTGATTGGTGCCCGGATCGCGAATATAGCGTTGGTTCTTAGCGCCACCAATTTTCTTATTAAATTCGGGGTTACTTAGGTACTGGGGTTTTTCAGTGTCCTGGTCATGAATATGACATTTGTTTGACACGAAATCGCTAGCCGCCTGCACTACAGGAGTCGGCACCGTATGCTTGCTTTGGCAGCGGCACGTGCAGTGCGGATTCCTGCCTGTTTCGTGCAAAGTTGTGTGCTACGGCAGTCAGAGAAACACGGCCACTCGGGACAGAACCCTTTACGCTTGCCTGCGATAGTGATCCTCATTTTTGCTAAGGCCCAGCCGTAGCATAGGAAGGGACCACTATTTCAGAGTACGTACCCCTTTCCTGCATCCTCGGCTCCGTTGCCACCGTATGTACAGAAGGGGCCAAAAAAAGTCACTTTGCTTCATTGACTTTCGAGGCGCTATAAGTTACACTTTATAAATTCTGATCGGACATTTCTACCACCATATTAAAGAGCATATTAAATACTATTATGACACTCCGCCACAGCCTTCTGGAGGAGCGCCATCGAGAGATTCTGGCACGCAACCGCGATGTGGTCCCTGAGATCAGCGAGATAGTCGATTTCTCCGCCACCGTAGACCACCCTATTGAACTCCGCCCGAACCGGGTAATTGAGGGGATTCAGGTCAGGTGACCTACTTGGATATTCCATCTTCTTTAGGTACTCAGCCCCCTTCCATTCCAAGTAGGCGAGAGTTTCTCCAACGCCCTTCGATTCCACGTGGTGGCACCCAATGCTGTAGCAGTACAGTTTCCAAGAAGGTACGGGCGACGACATGTGGGAAGATATTCTTCTTGAGTTGGTCGATGTAACCGCCAGCGCTCAGCTTCAGCCCGGGGTCCACGAAAAATATTGGTCTTTCCATTCCAGGTGCGTCCGGTCCATACCATCAACCCGCGCCTTGGCGACTGCCGTGAAGATGATGTCCTAGACCGTTGTCGGAGCTGCTCCACTGGTCTCCAGGTAGTAGTACGCAAGCAGTAGTACGCAAGACTCCTGCTAGTGTGGAGTACCCATGGGTGACTCCACACTAGAAGTTTCGCAGCTGTTTGGAGGTGACATGAATTCCAAAGGTCTTCTCCAGTCAGGCTGCGACTGGAGATGACTTCATATTTTGGTGTACATGAAGGTGATGGGCGAGGGCCAGCTCCTGCTTATCGAGGAACATCTTGGGTATCTTCCGCCCTGGTACTCGTATCCACGTCCTCTGTCTGGGCTGCGAAAACTTTGCTGATATGTGACTCGGTCGAAGTGACTTTTTTGCCCCCCCCCCTGTACAGGAGGGGCCAAAAAAGACATTTCGACCGAGTCACATATCAGCAAAGTTTTCGCAGCCCAGACAGAGGACGTGGATACGAGTACCAGGGCGGAAGATACCCAAGATGTTCCTCGATAAGCAGGAGCTGGCTCTCGCCCATCACCTTCATGTACACCAAAATATGAAGTCATCTCCAGTCGCAGCCTGACTGGAGAAGACCTTTGGAATTCATGTCACCTCCAAACAGCTGCGAAACTTCTAGTATGGACACCCATGGATAGCTACCTGGAGACCAGTACTCTCGATCTGGAAGACCTCCAACATCGAGCAGCTCCGACAACGTCGCTACGGTCCAGGACATCATCTTCACCTCAGTCGCCAAGGCGCCAGTTGATGGTGGGGACCGGACGTACCTGGAATGGAAAGACCGATATTTTCTTCGTGGGCCCCGTACTGAACCTGAACTGAAGGTGAGCGCTGAAGGTGAGCGCTGGCGGTTACATCGAGCAACTCGAGAAGAATATCCTCTCCACATGTCGTCGCCCGTACCTTCTTGGAAACTTTGTACTGCTACAGGATTGGGTGACACCACATGGAATCAAAGGGCGTTGGGAAAACTCTTGCCTACTTGGAATGGAAGGGCGTTGAGTACCTGAAGAAGGTGGAATATCTAAGCAGGTCACCTGACCTAAACCCCTCAATTACCTGGTTCGGGCGGAGTTCAATAGGGTGGTCTACAGTGGCGGAGAAATCAACGATCTCGCTGAACTCAGGCACCCACTCACGGTCGCGTGGCAGAATCTCTCGATGGCGCTCCTCCAGAAGGCTGTGGCGGAGTATCATGATAGTATTTAATATGCTCTTTAATATGGTGGTAAATGTCCGATAAGAATTTAATAAAGTGTAACTTATAGCGCCTCGAAAGTCAGGAAGAAAAAGTCTTTTTTTGCCCCCCCCCCTGTATATCACTTGGTGATGCGACGAAGATTGTGATAAGTGGTTTAAGTGATAATATGTGATTTTTTTTGCCCCCCCCCCTGTAGATTCGATATTGGTGTTCAGGAAGTCTAACTGCCCCTAGAAACAAATTTTCAGCCAAATCTGCAATCGTAGAAGAGCGTCGGTGAAAAGCTGGCCTGGTTTCGGGAGGCAGGGATAGCCGACAGGTTAAGGGTGTAAGCTCATACCCAGCTCATGCACGAGTGTGATCCCTACCGAGACACAACACCATGCCTTGCAAAAATTGCAAAAATGGGGACGATACCAGCGTCAGGCCCAGGTTGACAGGCCGGCTGATGGAGGAACCCGTCACAACAACCATGAAAAGTCGCAATAGAATCAGTGTTAGAGCAATAGAATCAGTTCAAAGACAGTTCCCGCGATCAAGTGATAGCGAAGTGCCTCCGTGCATTTGCATCTGAATCCGCACTTGCTTAGCGCGCATCACTTTCGCCTCTCGAAAGGGCGAGACAAAGCGGCACAGGCGCGTAACTCTTGCACACTTTGTTCTTTCTAGTCTAGAACACAACGACAAAATGCGTACGTGGTGAATTACGTGTTTGCATTCTGTTGTATGCAGGCGTCATAGGACGATTTCATATGCTTTTCGCAGAGAATCTTAACTTATCGACTTTTCCGTAAGCGTACGAGTTGCGCTGCTTGATCTAGTTGTGTGGCCGCTTTATGACGTCACCCGGAAGTGGCGCGCAAAACCCTGGCCTCAGTTCTGTGGTCAGTATGTGGGGGCTTCTAGGGGTAAACACCTCGGTCAAAAGAGCTAGTTCGAATAGGTGACGTGAACGCGGGATCGCTTACAGGGAATGTCGAGAAGTTGCCTAAACTCAGGTCCTATCCCTTCAGGAAACGTGCAGGAAAGGAGCCAATGCCCGCCAACTGGAAAAAGTGTCGAACTCTTGTACAGTAAAGGAGACACAAAACGCAATGGTGGGGCCATAGAGGTGACAGAATCTCTCATGAATGTCGTCTCCTCTGTGAACAGCATCATTGATCCAATCAGTGAGAGGAGACACGAATGAAGGGTACTGGACAGGGCTGACCGTGTACGCAAAACAATCCAGTCGCTCCAAGCTGGATGAGTTCTACCTAACACTGGATGAGGCCACAAGATCGGTTTCGGTAGACTGTCTCACGATAGTTTGTGATCTGAACGACCATGTGGGTAGTGAAAGATGGTCTAGAAGGGGTGTACGGAGGCGGAGTAATCAGAGCAAGGAACTTGGCGATTTATAACACTTTGGCAAAAAGAAAGACAAAAAATAAGCTACAGAAAGAGAGAAAGAAAAACGGAAGTTGGCCATGAACTGGGCAAAAGATCGTCTCTCAAATCGTCAAGGATATCAAGATATTGTCTGTGTAAGAGCTGGACTCTTAGCACACGCCATCCCGCTGACATTGTCATAGACCTCATTAAGAAAACGGGGTGAGAACCGAGCGGAAAATCCGGTGGAGGAAGATGCACAACGTGAGAAAGATAGCCTCGGTAGAAGTGTACTGGAGACTGGGCTCCCAGGACAAGCCACCGTGGTTCTGAAACGACAAAGACCACGGGTTAGTGAAGCAGAAGAAGGAAGCTCACAAAAGCTCGCAAAAGACAAAAAGCCTAGAAGGCTCTGTTGCTTACAAGAGCTGCAAGCATTTCGCCAATGCAGCGTTGCCAAGGCCAAGAATAATGGGAATGGACGCCCTATACGAGAAGCTGGAGGGCCGAGGAGGGGATATGTTCGTCTTTTGCCTGGCTAAGGCCCTGCACCCGCTACTTAAGAGATCAGGGTAGTAAAGGCCTCAAAGGTGCCTACTAAGTATTTTCAGAAAACCAGCCAAAGTCAGAGAGAGATAGGAAGAATAATTCGAACGAACAATTCCCCCGCAAGGACAGGTGACAGATGGAGGCAACGGCAGTTCTAGTCACCCCCCCCCGTAAGACGCCCGTAGGAAGAGTACAGGTCTAGGTGGGGTTCTGATAGAGGCATGGAAGACCCTTGTAGAGCATTGGGGTAAGTTGGCTCACCCCCTTCCTGAACGCCGGATGCATGGCGGAGCAGCCCAATCGTCCCATCTTCAAACTGAAAAGAGATGCGCAATGCTCCATTTACCGCGGCATCAATATGCTCCGCATACAGTGAGGCTGTGCAAGTGGTTAGTCAATGCAAACAACCGTGTCCCTATCTCGCAGGAGCAAATCGGCTCAAGACCGAAAAGTGCACCAGTGATGTCACTCCCATCGCGAAACAGGTGATGAGTGGTATCGAGAGAAGGGGCAACGCTACCCAGCCTTCCTGAACTTTGAGAAGGCATTCGACCGCCTCTTCTATCTGTGCTTTGGAGAGCCTTTAAAGAACGAAACGTTTCGGAGCACCTGGTCTCCATAGTGAAGGATATGTACGATGGGGCTAAAGCAGCTGTACGCACCCCGCACGGCTTGACGAAGGAGGTAAACATCACGGTTGGGGTACACCAAGGATCAGCCCTCAGCCCGTTCCTCTTCCTCCTGACTCTGGATGTCATGGCAAAAGAACTCATGGAGAGGCCAGACAAGACCATCATTTACACCGATGACATTCCCTGATAGCGGAGTGCAGGGAAGAGCTTAAGGTGCGGCAGTGGCAGAATAATCTCGCTGAGAATGAACCCTGGCTGAACGGTAAGAAGACCAAGTTTCTGAGCTCTGAAGAGTGCACCGAACCCTATCGTAGACCAGCACGGCGAAAGCATCGAAAGGGATCGAGGGCTTCCACTACCTGGGGAGCAATATAACAGCTAACAGTAGTACCCTCAAATCAATGCTGTTTGGATGAAATGGAGGGAGTCTACAGTAAGCCTCTGAGATAGGCGGTGCTCGAAGACGCTCAAGAGCAGTGTCCCGGGCAGCGGTTAGGCCTGCGATGCGCTACGGCAGCGTGGTGGCTCACATGCGAACCATGAGAGGCAGTTCAACTCCACTCAACCGAAATGGAGGATACTGAGACGGCCATTGAAAAGTTACCACCAGCGAGAGCACTTGTTGGATGTAGATAATCGCCGCTACGACGGTGTGAGAATTCGGTCATCATTGCCGACCAAATGGTCCATCGGAAAGTCGAAAAATTCTTTTAGCCGTAAGTCCGGGGGGTAATAGATGGCCCTGATTTTGACACTGACACTTATTTTTGGCATCGACGCAGTTTGGCGTCGGAATAGCGCTGAACGTCGCGTAATGGCAAAGCCCGCGATCAGATATTCTGGGTAGTGGTGCTGAACTAGCGATGCCAAGATGCCAACAAAGTCAATAGTGCAGAAAAAACAGAAAAAATGGTCGCAAATACCCCAATAGAACCCCTCTGCGAGCACACTGCACGAGCAGAGGAAGAGCAAAGAGAGTGACTGGACGAGATCACCGGGCGAGTGCTGTTGTGGTCGATGTGGTTGCGCCATTGATCACAGCTGATTTCCTGTTGCCAATAATGTCTCTGCCGATGTTCTTTAGCAGGTCTTCTATCATTATGGATAGCAGAGCGGCGGGCGGGGTCAATGAAAATGGGTCGGGCCAATGAGAGGAACGACAATGTCTCCGCCTTCCTCCCTCACCTTTGCGCCGCAAAAATGGTGCAATCGCTGTCTCTGCGGGCCTGTCTACCTGCTCACGAAGGGAGAGGAAGATGTCAGCTGATCGCGGATAGTGTTTTTAAATCACTACATGGAAGAAGGATGAGGCTCCATATTGGCGGTGATGGCACCATATTCAGAAGTAGATGCAGTATTCGTCATCAGACGACTGATTAAGCTATGCCCATAAGTGGTAAGTATACGAGTTGTACACGAGCTCAGACATATATATATTAGGTTGTCCCAAAAGTTCGTGGACATTTTTTGAATCTCGTATCAGATCTTTCCGCAGCCATTTCGAGATCCAGTTATGTGGTCTATGGGAAGTGTGTTAGGTGAGTATCCCACAGCTTCCTTATCGTCCCTCGCAGTCGCTGTTCTCATAACCAAAACGGCAATTGGAAATCATCATCTTTGACACACTTCGCTATGTGAATCCCTACCAAGCCACAACGTGGTTGGAGCCACAAGCGGCATTTCCCTGATTCAAGCCTTGATGCAACCTTCCACTACGGCATTGAAAAGGCCCATTCGCTTCCGCTTTAGTGGCTTCTATCTGAGAGAAAAACTTCGTCCAGGAAGGCCACCTGCCTTGGATTTGGACCTACAGTGTTCTTTGACTGAAACCAATTCGTATAAATCAACTTGCTATCTAGT
>MU911961.1:90051-119343 GCA_036418165.1 Cooperia oncophora | reverse complement strand
GGCGTCTTGCAATATATTAGGTTGTCCCAAAAGTTCGTGGACACTTTTTGAATCTCGTATCAGATCTTTCCGCAGCCATTTCGAGATCCAGTTATGTGGTCTATGGGAAGTGTGTTAGGTAAGCATCCCACAGCTTCTTCACCGTCCCTCGCAGTCGCTGTTCTCATATCCAAAACGGTAATTGAAATTCATCATTTTCGACACACTTCGCTATATGAATCTCTACCAAGCCACAACGTGGTTGGAGCCACAAGCGGCATTTCCCTGATTTAGGTCTTGATGTTACCTTCCACAGTACGGCTTTGAAATGGCCCATTGCTTCCGCTTTAGTGACTTCTATCTGGGAGAAAAACTTCGTCCAAGGAGGCCACCTGCCTTGGATTTGGACCTACTGTGTTCCTTGATTAAAACCAATTCGTACAAATCAACTTGCTATCTAGTCCTTACACTTGACTGGTCCCAAAGCACAAATGAGAGAAGGCCTCGCTCCCTTAGAAAAGTTTGAAGTTCGGTCAAAATTTTTCTCATGAGTTGACCAGTACTCCAAGGGGAGCACATGTGGGTACTGTCTACAACTTCTCCCGCTTCCGCTGTACGGACTGGTTGAACAGCACTGTAACTGGATATGGAGTGGGTGCCTCTAGGTGAATCACTCCTGGGAGCGCCAGCGGCTAGATCCCTCAGAAAGGGCAGAACCGATCGCGCAAGTGAGACTGTGTATGTGGTGGGGTTTCTCTCTCCCTTCCCAAAACGGAATTTCTTCCTTCCAACGCTGTGACCAGGGAACCCTATTGTAATCAACTGCAAAGGGGTTGAAAATCTCTACCATTTGGTCCCAAAACCGAGCAATGTTTGCCTACTCCACCACAGCTCAGGGTCACACATTTGGAAAACGACACTGCTCGAGATCCCGAAGCTTAGCTGGGGAATTCCACCACAGTCTTCGTGTAGCCCTGACTTAGCTCTTTCCGATCGCCATCTAAACTAATCCCACAGCGGCCATCTTCTTGGTAAAAAAATACGATTTTTGATAGTACCTCAAAAATGACCCAGCTGCCTTTCTGGGCACAGAACCAAGAGGCTTCTGGAAGCAGGGCAACCACACATTGCGTAGTGATTGGCAACAAGTTGCCAATGAAGGTGACACGTATTACCACTTTCAGTAACTTCTACCATAAAGTTTTCTTATTGTGTACAAACGAAGTGAGACTCCAAACTTTGCCAATCCTCGAAAAGCTCGCAGATTCGAAAGCAGCAAGAAGCTTTTCTAAATACTTCCTTGCAATGTTTCGGCCATAGAGGGATCACCAACTGCGAAGTGTGGGACATATGCCTTGTGGGCGGAGCCTGTGCCGAGGTAGGCGGAGTCAAATGAAAAATCTGCCAAAAATTTCGAGACGTCTATACACCGAAAAAAGTAGGTTATGGTCAGCGAGGGATCACCAAGTGAGAAGTGTAGGAGACATGCCTTGTGGGCGGAGCCTGTGCCGAGGTAGGCGGAGTCAAATGAAAAATCTGCCAAAAGTTTCGAGAGCGTCTATACACCGAAAAAATTAGGTTACGATCATAGAGGGATCATCTATTGAGAAGCGTGGGACATACGCCTTGTGAGCGGAGTCTGTGCCGATGGGTTATGGTCAGCGAGGGATCACCAAGTGAGAAATGTGGGACATATGCCTTGTGGGCGGAGCCTGTGCCGATGGGTTATGGTCAGCGAGGGATCACCAAGTGAGAAGTGTAGGAGACATGTCTTGTGGGCGGAGCCTGTGCCGAGGTAGGCGGAGTCAAATGAAAAATCTGGTAAAAGGTTCCAGGGCGTCTATACACCGAAAAAATAGGTTATGGTCAGCGAGGGATCACCAAGTGAGAAGTGTAGGAGACATGTATTGTGGGCGGGGCCTGTGCCGAGGTAGGCGGATTCAAGTGAAAAATCTGCCAAGGGGTTCCAGGGCGTCTATACACCGAAAAAGTAAGTTATGGTCACAGAGGGATCAAGGTGGGATATATGCCTTGTGAGCGGAGCCTGTGCCGATGGGTTATGGTCATAGAGGGATCACCTATTGCGAAGCATGGGACATATGCCTTGTGGGCGGAGCCTGTGCCGAGGTAGGCGGAGTCAAATGAAAAATCTGCCAAA
Source organism: Cooperia oncophora (assembly GCA_036418165.1). NCBI lineage: Eukaryota > Metazoa > Nematoda > Chromadorea > Rhabditida > Trichostrongylidae > Cooperia > Cooperia oncophora. The sequence continues at coordinate 117,206 of MU911961.1, read as the reverse complement.
AATTTCGAGACGTCTATACACCGAAAAAAGTAGGTTATGGTCAGCGAGGGATCACCAAGTGAGAAGTGTAGGAGACATGTATTGTGGGCGGAGCCTGTGCCGAGGTAGGCGGAGTCAAATGAAAAATCTGCCAAAAGGTTCCAGGGCGTCTATACACCGAAAAAAATAGGTTATGGTCAGCGAGGGATCACCAAGTGAGAAGTGTAGGAGACATGTATTGTGGGCGGAGCCTGTGCCGAGGTAGGCGGAGTCAAGTGAAAAATCTGCCAAGGGGTTCCAGGGCGTCTATACACCGAAAAAGTAAGTTATGGTCATAGAGGGATCACCAGGTGGGATATATGCCTTGTGAGCGGAGCCTGTGCCAATGGGTTATGGTCAGCGAGGGATCACCAAGTGAGAAGTGTAGGAGACATCTTGTGGGCGAAGCCTGTGCCGAGGTAGGTGGAGTCAAATGAAAAATCTGGTAAAAGGTTCCAGGGCGTCTATACACCGAAAAAGAAGGTTATGGTCATCGAGGGATCACCAAGTGAGAAGTGTGGGACATATGAGTTGTGGGCGGAGCCTACGCAGAGGTTAAGGATAAAGGATAAAGTCTTCGCCGTTAATCAATCCCTTTGTGGGATGCGGCACGCATTCTACTTCCATTCAGAATCGTAGTGGCTTATTGAATGCGATGTGGCCTATACAATGACTTGCGGTGGCCAGCCGATGTACAAGTCAGTGTTTTATCCTCCCAGACGAATCTGGTACCAATTTACCGTCCCCGGAGGGTAGAAGGCTTGGTTGGCCTGGGCGGGTGTCGACCTGGGATTCGAACCCAGGACCGCGCGAGTGGTGAGCGCGCCACTTGTCACTACACCACGCAGAGGTAGGCGGAGTCAAATGAAAAATCTGCCAAAAGGTTCCAGAGCAGTCCAGACAGGGGAAAAGATGGGTTATAGAGGGATCACCTATTAAGAAACGTGGGGCATATGCCTTGTGGGCGGAGCCTGTGCCGAGGTAGGCGGAGAAAATGAAAAATCTGCGAAAAGCTTCCAAAGCAGTCTGTAGAGAAAGTAGGTTGTGGTCACCGATGGATCAGCAGTTGAGCAGTTGAGAAGTGTGGGACTGATGCCTTGTGGGCGGATTTGAACAAAAACAAGGCAGAAGCTTCCAGAGCAGTCCATACCCCCACTCTTATACTGCAACTGCCCCGAGCGGCAAACGGCAGCCCGCTCTTGCTCCGAGGACTACAGCCCCAGCTGAACACCCAGTCCAACTATTGTTCGAGTCTTGAAAACCGCCCCGGCTTCCTGTCCGGTCGGGCTGCTGTGTCAAGAACACTCAGCCCCCGCTGTGAGCCGGTTGATTGCTGTATGCGTGATTAACATTATGGACCAGACCTGATCTGTAGATCGGATGACGTTTGATAACTGTATTAGGCGATTATTGTGAACTGTCGTGTTCTGCGTTAACAGACATGGGTACCGTTAACAACGACGGTCAAAATGGATGCCGAAGGCCTTGGCACCATTCTCAAACCAGGATGCAGTAGCATATGTTTACTGAGCAACAGCTGATGTTCAGCGGACTTGTAAATCGCAGGGAAGGAATGGTCACGACCGGCTGTCACGTCCACATCACGACCGGCTGTTTCGTCGACTCTTGGCTCCATAACAGAATTCGTCACGAGCTCTCTGTCATCGCACTGGCCTGAATTCTTCTACGGTCCTGACAACGGCTGAGCCTTTGAGGTCTGGTACAATCGATATCAAGACATAATTGCAAAGGACAGAGCCACATCAGACGTCGCAATCAAGGGTTGTCTAGTCGTCTCCATACTCGACGCCATCACATCCGCACGGTTCACCAATTCCATCCCCCCCAAAAAAGGCATGCGACGTTGCTCTAAAGACACTGTGGCAATCTTGAAGAAATTGTTTGGCCACAATAGTCAGTTTTCGCGAGATGTTACGTGTACCTGACTCACGAAATGGAAAGAACCTTCGAGTACTGGTCAATCAACGAGGTCACTCCTAAGCAGATGAAATGCTCGTATGGATGCGGATTGGTCGCCCCGAAGAACATAAGAAAAATACAAGTGCGTGCTCTCCGCAAGGAGGAAGACAATTCGGGAACAACGTTGAAGGAGCTTGCCGCTGAGACCCAGCAAGTCTTCGACCGAGATGCCGCGCTGCTCGAGCGAGCCACGCCACCTCACATCAACGCCGTCGACTCTCACAATCAGGAGGACAAAGACCGCCAACCGCTCTCTCCTCGCTTTCGAAGCGGAGCAAATCACTAGTCGAGAGATGCCCTCTCGTGAAGAAGATGTTTCACGACTGCAAAGCGACTGGTCATAAGCGAGGATTCTGCAAGAACTTCAGGAGAACGAGGAAGCAGAATCTGCAGTGGAAGAGAAGATCTGCCAGCATAGTCGTGATTGCTTCGACTCATCAACGCTCGAAGACGTTACGACTGCATCTTCGTTATTAAAGGTCAGCGAGAACGAGGTAACTGCTACGCAGCCGACACACCATCCCTATTGTACCTAGACTGGATTGCCCAACATAAGCCACTGTTCCATAACCCAACGGAAAGATTGGTCCGCAACGTATCTTCAAGGACGCTCAGCACCTTGAACTTTTCTCTCACTGCGCAAAGGAAGAGGAAGACAGCAGCAGTCTCCACATCTGCACTGGAACGTTGCACGAAGTTGAGAACACAACTCGCTTTGAAGCCTGATGCCAAGTCTGGTTCTCGAAAGACTCATTGAGCCCCTTAAACAGTGCGTAACAAATGCAAGTGGACACTGAACACCCAAATCCTGACTCTACAAGAACACCTTCGCTTTTGGCGAAACGAGATCTTCACTATTCGATTCCTCGGGTACGGAAACCTGAGTGTAATGAACTTCGCAGCATCTTGTGGGCGACTTCGCATCTTTTTTTATTACTGGAAAAGGTTCTTTGTACCAAAACTATGAGGACGTAAGAAAAAATAAAAATATCTCTGAGATGAAAGACTCCCTACTTGCCTAAAACAACGGAAGAATAGCCTGAGTAGTCTCAGACACTGTCGGTGTGTAGGTCGGAAAAAACGCTTCAAAAAGTTCGCTGGATCCAAGAATTGCCGTTTTGGGTCCTCTCCGGTCAAGTGAGTGTGCTTCATAAACTGACGTGAGAGTGCTTCCAGATTAACTGCTCAGGACGAGAGAGCAAGGTTAGAGCCTGTCTGTGAAAATACCACAACATCACATATGGTGAAGTCTGGAAAACTGTTAAGTCAACGGGCAACACCTGATAATCATTTTCGAGTTAAATAATTTTCCCGAATGAAAAAAATTCAGTATTGACGCTCCGGACGAATTTCTCGACTTTGGAGTGGCCTTCGTAGGTAGCTCCCGATGTGGATCCGATGTACATGTGCTTTGCTACGACTTCGGGAGGAGCCAAAGAATGGAGTCTCTTTTTCCGACATAAAGCATTCAAAGGTCGGGAATACAAATACGTGGTTGACTCTCACATTCAGCTCTTTTTGAGAAATGGGTAATGCAGGAAACACGTTCCACAGCAGCAGAACGGCAGCAGATCTCTCGTTTTCAGCACAGAGAAAGATCCTGCCCAAGGGCATCGATGTGGTGGATTGGGCAGATAGTTTTACTGACTGCTATCTTTTGAAAACGACAGAGGATCACAGCAGCATATCTATAATAATAAGCGGCGGTAAAATGCGTTTCATCACCTCGAGGCGGCAACATTTGCTGCTGGGATGCCATACTCGAGACAACCATGACGAACTTCGTTCAGGGGCACAAGAAAAAATGACCAATATAGCACAAAATCATATAGGACCTACCAGACTTTCATCTCAAAGATATTTTTTCCTCAACTGCCCACATACTCTTGGTACTAAGAAACTTTTTCCAGTAACAAAAAATGTGAAGCCGCCCACAAGATGCTACGAAGTGAAGTATACTATGCTTTCCGTGCCCGAGGAATTGAATAGTAGAGGTCCCATTTCGCCGGAAGTGTTCTTATGGAGTCAGAATTTGGGGTGCTCACATACTTTTGCTGCGCACTGTAGAGCTATGCCGAAGACTTCAACCGACCTCTACGTAAAGCCAGCGCAAGACATCACCATGGGAGCACGACACCTCAAGATGAAATCTCAGTTCACTCGTCGAACATACTGGAGCACGACGCCACAGATTCGAAGTCAACGAAGCCGTTTGCGTCAAGGATTATCGAGGATGAAGCCATCCTGGTACCATCGCTCGCCGAGTTGGATACACTACCTACAAGGTGCGCTGTGGAAACAACATATCGCATCGACATGTGGACCAGTTGCCATCGAGGACCGACGTAACAACGACAAACACCTTCATGGAAGTGTTTGATCCACCGCTATTCGACTTCATGAGCAAGAACAATGGTCCCGCACCGACACGCCTGCCAAGTCGCCTCGACGATCGCAACGTGTCCGACGACCTCAAGGCCTACTAACACTGGACCCTCGAAGGTCCCCATACTTGTTAACTCAAAAGAGGTGTTGCAGGGTTCCGTAACATAGGATTGGAGTTATTGATATCTCATGTATAGAGACTATAACGCGCAATGTACGTTGCAGTGTAACATGACTATCCTTGTGTTTTTATGTCGTCAGTTCTATCCCGTTCAGATCTCCCATGAATCTTCTCCTACTGGTGTTCTTCTGCAACAACAACAACATCTACAACAATATCCCAATCCCATCTGTACTGAGCGGTCGTCCGCACGGCGTGTGTAGCGCGGCGGAGTTCCTGGTACTTTGCCAAGTTTTGTAGTTTGCTCTTTCGCGTAACGTTTTTCGCTTTCGCAAGAAAGCAAACTTCTGGCGGATGACAACTGAGGCGTTGTTTATGCTGCAAAGCCTAAATCAAGTGATGACGAAGGCTAGAATTGAAGGTATTCTATGTAAACGAAATGCAAATAAAAATGCAAATAAATGTATGTCAATTAGGACTCCATGATTAAATTTCTGCAATTCGGCGCGAATCCGATTTCGAAGGCAAGGCTCCAAAAGCTTCGAACCACGAGTAGGACTCTTAGGTCTCTTTCAGCTTCAAATTTGGTGGGATGCGTAGCTTTCGAGGGAAATTGGAGGAAAAGTAGTATAGTTGCTCTCATATTCTTGCCCTCATCATCGGATTCAGAGTTTGCAGCATGAGTAACGCCTTATTTGTCACCCGCATTTGCGTTTGAATCGTATTTGAAAGCGCAATCTGCAAGACTTGGCGATGGGTAGCGGGTGCAGGGTGCTCGCGTTGCAATTTGCATTTTAGGCGGACTATGGAGGAATTAGCCCATCCCGCGGTCTTGGATCCCCATCCCTGCGCATGTTCGGACAGAAAACCGCTACGCTTAAACATCAGTGGGCCCGGTAGCCCCGGGCATGCCAAGGAAGCACCTTGCCGCTGAGCGTTCGTTGTGTATTCGAGTTCCGGCATTGACATCGCCCTTTTCGCGGGATTCTTGAACGAATATTATTTGTGTTAGTTGAACCAGGCAAATATGTACCGCATTTGCACTCGCGCAGAGGGCCATGGCAATAAATCTTCATTACATCGAAGCTCGCCGAAAGGAAAAGATTTTTTCGACTCACCTCGTCTGCCCAAGCAACCATGTCTTGAAGTTGGCATCAAGCTTACTTGGCGACTGACTCACGCCCCCCTCAAACATCTCGATAGGACTCTGAAAGCTACGACTAAGATGAATTGTACAGCGACGCCGTTGAAAGGATCACAAAAGTGGCTCAATAATCATAAACAGAAACGTGTTCGAGGACCTTTCAACGGCACAACGAAAAATCTCATCACAAAGCGGGCATTCATGGGGAAGCGATTCGCAATCCAGTGATGGTACTTACACTAGCAAGAATGTGATCAACCATCACCATTAATGATTTATAAGAGCTGTCATCAGGGATGTAACGAACAGTTATATTTTCAGCACGTGGTCCTTTCACGAAAATGGAAATGGTGACCTCTCGAGCTGTACTTGCGAACAAGCAAAATACATTGAATGGAGGATCACGCCCTCGCTTTGTTTTGACAGTAGGGAAAGAGGTACCACAAGCTACCAACTCAACCCAACATACGTGTGCGATTTACTAGTGGTTGAGCGATTCCGTAGAGTTGAATTGGATCTTAGAAAAGAGATATTTATATGAAGTTGTATATATAAGCTAAGCAGCTAAATCACGTGCAGTATGAGAATCCTCGTATTCTCATATGAAATGATCCTAAATCCTTACACGATATATTAGGAGCGCACCTTTCGAACTCTATCGTTGAAGTTATGCCAGAGTGCAACAATCAACTCAGTGGCCATAATATCACCGGCATGTGCTGATATCATTCGCATGCAGAACACCTTGATAAGAAGAAATGATTGGTTTCAGAGACATCGTTTCTTGGTGATAGAGCACATACCGAACAAAAATCAATAACAAAGAGTAGAAAACTGACCCCATCGAATCCAAGAAATTTGTGAACGAATTTCTTCACTGACTGCCGATCCGTTGCGAGATCTGTGGCTCTCAAGTACTTCCGGATAAACTTCATATGCTGAAACTTCGACCGTTAGCGCATTCTTCCATGAGGTAGTTTGTCCAGTTGAAAATTGTGGCAGTGCAAAATTATTGCAGAACACCACTTAAAGGCAAAGCCCGCGACCACAGATTGTGGGTAACGGAACCCACATAGGAACGAAAAAGGGCTAGGTATCTGATTAGCGGAGAAAAGCAGCAGAAAAACAGCCGAAAATGCCCTAAATAGGATTCCATATCGACCCCAACTTGTACATGCATGCAATGAAGAAAACGCATGTTTGTACGAATTTCCACTCGTCGTTATCATAAAGATATCAGCTCTTTTATCGTATCACCTCACTCTCACCATTCGGAATGGAGAGAGATAGCATAGTGGCTACTAGCTAGTAGCTAGCAGCCGGTGGGGGTCGGCATGGGCCTAAGGGGCGCCCTTGGGCCTAATTGGTTAGCTTAAAGCGGAATTCTTGCCGATTTTCACTTTCTAAAGGTAGCGCAGCCTCCGCAATCTCCTTCCGGATCGTCTGACACATTTGAAAGGTCATAGCCTTATTTTATCGCGGAAAGTGCCTTTAAAGCTGATTCCTTATATTCAAACTCATTCCTAAGTGAAGCGATATATAACGGAAGCCTGTTCTAATGAAGATACTGAATCACTGTGTGGAATCTAATCAGCTTTAAGTGTAATAGTCATCTGATTTTATTAGATATATAAAACCAGTAGTAATTTGGCCGTTTACTATATTGATGGTTAAGTCCAAATAAATTACTGTATAGCTCAGTTGTGTGTGTCTTCTTCAACTGGAGGGTATTTCTATAGACCTCCGCGAGTTGTTCATCGACTTCATTTTCAGACTGGTTATGTATGACTAGGAGATCATCCATATATCTGTATGGAATGAGCAATTTACTAGCATTGAATCTATTGCACTTTGCATAATTGTATTCCATGATTGACAGCGTAAGGTCTGCCAACAGCGGGCTGAAGTTGCCTCCTTGCGGAACACCTTTAGTCTGATTGAATATGTTACCAGCAAAAATACAAAAACTGTTGCGCAATAAGTAATCGATAAGATATATTAAGTCGGTAGCTTTGTAGTATCTGTAGTTGCTTTTATTTGCTCTACCGTCTGAGTAAAAAACATGGTAACCATTACTAGCAATGAACGCCTTATTGGCATTTTTGAAGCAGATGCTCATAAGCATATTCCTGATAATGAGGCTATGTTCAAGATTTTTAATCATGTCAGTGTAAAATCGGCAGTATATATTTTAACATTGCCGTAGGCAATATTATTCAGCTCCTGACTTATATTGATGTTGTCTATCGACCAGTAGGTCTTAATCGTTCTGTTCGGTTTGCATCACTTCTGTATAGTTTATGAATAGGTTTTTGATGTTCGAATATACATGTAGTTCTTGCTAGGGGATTGATGCTACTGCTATGTGCGCCAGTAATATATCTGAACTTGATCGGATCCTTATGCAGTTTAGGCAGAGCATATATAGTTGGTAGATCTGAATCAACTTCTATATTGAGATTGTTCCTTACACAGAAGAACTTGTGCTTCAGTATCATCGGATATTTGTTACCCGACCTCACAAATTCATACGTGTTGTTACTGTCTCCATATGCGAATGTGCCATTAGCAGCGTCATAGCTTATTCCCATTTCCTTCATCAAGTTGACTAAGTAGAATTTTTTTAGCATTATAATTCTCGTAGATGCTGTTGAAGTAGGTTAACTTTGTGACTGTTAAGTTTATATTTGTACTTAAAATAATTGACAACTTTATTAAGTGTAGCCTCATAAATCGTTTTGACTTCTTTCCTTGTTATTCCTGTGTCTATCCTATATTTCGTTCCTTTCATCATAAGTTTCCTGAACTTTCTTTCTTTTATTAGATTCATATTGCCTGTAATAATGTGCCCATGCTTGCTGTCAATATATTTCTGCACATCTTCAGAATCACAGATACAGTCACTAGTGATTATCCGCTTCAATTTTTCGTTGTCGAGATTCTTTAACAATTTGTTATAATTGCATATTCTGGTCGCCATTGTGTTATTATACTTATAAATTATTCTGATAGGTGTGAAGTTACAATCATTCCCATTAAGCAATATTTCTTTGACAGTACGTGAATTAAAAATTCTGTTGAAGTGTATCTCGTTAAATATTCTGCTTCTGAAGCTGACTTCAATGTTATGAAAATTCTTTCTGGGTTTTTCTTCGATGACTGAACCATGGTGAAAGTAAGCTAACAAGCAAAATATCAAATATTTTGTTTTGTTGTTTACGGTCTGTAGAAAATTCACAGACATCGAGAGTTTAATGATCTTGTTGATTTCTTCCTTACGACTGAGATTTCGACTACCCTAGGACAGCTGGAACTAAACTGAACGCGAAATGGCAAGGTCGAGAATTTTCGACTATTCGAAGATATGAAGGTCATTGTACCATTGAACAGGCATTCATGACTTGCCTGGCCAGGCAGAAACGAGATGAGAATCCAGTGTAGCATCGATGTCACAGATACAAGTGAAACCATGAAATACCAGAACCTGAAAACACATTTGGAAAATGTAAATAGGTAGCCAAACTGATATCCGAAACTCAGTATACCATAAAAACAAGAAAATCTTCTCATTGAACATGTTGATCATAAGAACACATTGGACGGTATGATGATGCACATTACCTAGTACGCGAACCTGAATTTAGTGCTTTTGATAATTAGCCACATTGAGCATAGAGGGAAGAGTTCCGCTTACTTCGAAATCGCACATCGTCACGCGAGGAAAGTTACCACTGATTTCCCACTCTCGGCCGTTGAGGAGATCTTTCAAAATATGGAAGCCATAGAATAAGTTATCAGTTCCAAGAAAGCTATTGAGGATGAAAACCTGAAGATTACTCAATAAACCCATAGTAGATAAAAAAGGAATTACAGACAGTGCTTATAGTGAAGAAATCAGCTTCTTGAAAGCAATGTTGTTACTTAAAATGCCCCAGGACCAATTCCACATGGCACGTCGAAACACACAAAAGCATTGTTTTGCGAGGCGAACGAGTATATCCCATAGCACACTATGGGTGTGTCAGGGCACGCTTGTCCCGGTAACGCGTGAGCTGATATATGCCATTTCGGCATATTCCTTGCAGCTTTGTGACGGTTCATTATTCGACTAAGACAGTGGCGGATGAAGGGGTTTGAAATCTGCAACTTATCCTCGTCACCCTACGAAGGCCCATCAACCTTGAAGGGAGAATGGATACATTGCTGCGGTTTCGCCTGAGTTTCTCAAACACGAAATATGACTCCCAATGATTAATTCATAAGGACCTCACTCGCTCGACAGTTCGAATACAATAATGAATTGCTCAACGTTATTCGGCCCACAATCGATCAAGTTAAGCCGGCTTTCCCCAAAATGAAAGAAAAGGAAGTCTCGAAGCCACAGAAAACGAATGTGAGGAAGGCTCCCCGTTCTAAGCCATCTGACAGGAGCAAAAACTGTTTTCAGAGCCCGAGGTCGGTATGAGCACCCGCATTTCTTCACTACACAGTCTTCCCACTTCTGATCTCTGGGAGAAGGACCGAGAACGAGTTCGAAAGCGGAAAGCAGAGCAGGCCCTAGACTTCCAAGTTCAAAAAAATGTGCTTCTATTGTGCCGCTTCGGTCACTTCGCCAGCAAGAAGACAAGCTTTCGGCAAGGAGACAAACTGATTTTGTCGCGCGTGGCATCCATTCCAGAAAGAATTCTCGAAATACCTCGAAAGTTTCACTACGATAAGGCCTATTCCAAAAAAGGGATACGGTCCATCATTTCGATCTTCACCATCTTAAACTATGTTAAAAGCAATCGCAGATCCACAAAACTCCGCAAAGAATTTGTTTAAGATCAAATCAAGATCTTCTTCGTTCTAAAGCTATATCTTCATGCCATTATGGTGACATCGTTCGAATAACCCCTTTTCAGAAACGCAAATTTGGTGAGTTTGGCAGATTCTAGACCTGTAAGACTTGAATACTTGCCTAGAGAAATTTCACATAAAGCTTGAAGATGTCCTCAAGTTCAGAACCCTGTTTCTTCGTCTTGGCTTCATTATTTTTGAGTTAAGGTCAGATTGCTGTAAGGTACAGTTGATTTAATCGCGACCAGTCGGGTCGCAATCAACAGTCGTCACCTGCGGCCCTTCAACCACTGGTTGTTTCCATCCTGAATTGAACACTGCTCGATTGCCATTGGTAGCGCAGGGCACCAGCTGCAGCGCTGTGCTCATCGTTCCCGACTCGTTGCAATGTCATAATCTATACTTGTTCACAAATATTTCAGGAAGTATCTAGGACTTCGTTGACAGACCCACAAGTACGTCTTCAAGATTCTCCCCTTCAGACTTCCTCCGGCTGCTTTCATGCCATCAAGTTGCTTAGGCCCTTGTTTGGAAAAAGAAGGAAAAAAATTGCGATGCCCATGCCCCGGGAGATCCCAAGGCATGGACATCGCAATTTACTCAGATGACTGTCTAATTTGAGGTGACTCGGAAAGTGAATGTGGACAAGCTACTCAAGAAGTTGGAAACGACTTGCTGAACGCTGGTTTTTTCCATTGCGAAAGAGAACCGCCGCCCTGCTGCACAAAGTGGACCAGTAAGGCGTCATGGATTTGAGACCTTGCTGGACATCACCTAGCAACGCAAAGAAATGAGTGAATGGCTCTGTCTCCATGCCCAGAAAGATCCTTTTGCATACTGCTTTTCGAAGCTTCTCCGTCATTTCCAGACGTGCTTCAGAATAGGCGGTTTTCACTCTTTCACGGGAAGCAGTAAGGTACACTACCACGCTATCCACTAGGGGCATCCCACACAGCCCGCGAACTACTTGAGTCCATTGCTCTTAGAGCGTTTAGCGGTTTCATATTTATATATCTGTTTATTTTTAAATATCGAGAAAAAGTTCAAATGTCAGGTCACGATTGTCTGTGCACCGCATGACCTGATAAGAGCCATTCCGGCATATTCGCAGTAGCTTAGTGCCCTTCCTCCCTTTCAAATTACGACTTGCACGATAGAAACTGTCAGAAAAGCAGAAAGGAAGGAACTGACGCAAACCACAGGTACTCCGGCAAACAAGCCGCTACCACCGAGAACAGCTTACTCTCCCATGAAGGAGCGTTTCGTTGAGTTCAACACCACCTGTATCGAAAAAACGCATTATGGAAGACTGCGTAACCTTTTCTCCTCCCATGTTATCAACCAAAACCAGCTCATTCTTCCACGGTCACCTGGAAGGCGGAGAAACGGAAGTGCAGAAGCTTCTCGTGGATTTCACCAAGAATAAGGCTCTCGCAGTAATGCGCAAGACAAAAGCATCTAAAGACGATGTTGATAGGATGGTTGAATTGGCGTTGAACACAAATACAGCCAATGCTATGGAAGACTGTCGTCGCGTAATTTTACTTGTTTTACGGGGCTGCTGACCAGCGAAACGGCGCCGACCCCGCAAAGAGAACTCGAGGCAAAAGGTGCAGACATATGTTGACTGCAAATTGAAAATCGTAAAAGATCAAAAGAAGAAGGGATGGAAGTGTCGTTCAAATTACAACGAAACGAACAGCGCTTCGGAGCGAGTTCATCGCGCTAGTAGACGCTAAGTTTCCCCATCAATTCATTTTTTCGCCAACAAGTGATTACTGAGAAAGGTTAGCATCAGTTCTTGGTACTTATCAAAGCTAAAAATCCTTGTTTTAGAAGTCTGCCCCTCCACTATCTACCGACGTACAGACGATTTTCAAACGGGATAGCTCCATATTTTGCATCGAGGGTTAGCTGCGAAGATATCAGAAGAAAGAGACGATGGAATGCTCCAACTTCTATGTTGCACTACCCCAATGCAGCAGCGGAAAAGATTTTGGAATAAGTTCAAGTCGTAGTCTTTTCAACAGTTTTGTCAGATTTTTTCAGTTGCATATAAACTTTCGTTAGCCCAGTTTATGCATGCCTCAAGAAGCTACACCGGACTATATGACCTGATTAATTGAACCCGTTGTCGAGGCAGATTTTTGACGAGTACTGCGACAGGTAGGAATTGGAGAGGTCCTCAAAAAAAGCACAAGAAGAGGCATCCATGCAGTTTTAGTTACTCGTTCGATGGGCCAAGTGGGACCAGAATATGATGTTTCTGCGTACTTCGAATAATACCTAGTACTCTGAGCGTCGGCAGAACAGTGTGAAGGTTCGCTAAATCAAAAAAGCTGGGAGAATAAAGCTTCCGCTACCGACGAATGAATTTTCACGATGCTGCACGCATTTTAGTTCCATTTAGGATTGCAGGCTGTTCTGAGTGTGATTTACCCTATGTCAATTATCTCTGGAGAAATAGGAAGTTTGGTTGGGTCGGGAGGGAGCGGATGGGTGGCGCATTTGCCTACACGTTCCGCTTCACAAAGGGAATAATATTAGCTGCTATGTTATATTCTTGAATGCTGCTCCTGATAAAGTTAGTTTGGAGGAGACTAAATTCAAAAAAAGACGATGGAGTGATTCCGAAGCACGCTCCAAGTTTTTTCTCCGCGGATGTATATGACTTACGAGGTCTAGAGTCAAATTGTTGTCCCCTGCTTGGTACCATGTTCTCCTTTTACTCTGCATAATTATACTGTTATGTACAGGTCACCGCCTTTCTACCACACTCGCCTAGACTCGTGGACAAGGATGCACCAATAGTCACGATGCTCTACCGCTGCACAATTTGTCTTAATTCTCAATGGCTACTCTACATTATATGTTTTGTTCGTTCCTGTGTTATACTGCAGTATACAGGGGGGGAGGGGGGGGGGCAAAAAAAGTCACTTCGACCGAGTCACATATCAGCAAAGTTTTCGCTGCCCAGACAGAGGACGTGGATACGAGTACCAGGGCGGAAGATACCCAAGATGTTCCTCTATAAGCAGGAGCTGGCTCTCGCCCATCACCTTCATGTACACCAAAATATGAAGTCATCTCCAGTCGCAGCCTGACTGGAGAAGACCTTTGGAATTCATGTCACCTCCAAACAGCTGCGAAACTTCTAGTATGGAGTCACCCATGGATAGCTACCTGGAGACCAGTACTCTCGATCTGGATGACCTCCAACATCGAGCAGCTCCGACAACGTCGCTATCAGGACATCATCTTCACCACAGTCGCCAAGGCGTGGAATATCCTCCTCACATGTCGTCGCCCGTACCTTCTTGGAAACTTTGTACTGCTACAGCATTGGGTGCCACCACATGGAATCGAAGGGCGTTGGAGAAACTCTCGCCTACTTGGAATGGAAGGGGGCTGAGTACCTAAAGAAGATGGAATATCCAAGTAGGTCACCTGACCTGAATCCCTCAATTACCCGGTTCGGGCGGAGCTCAACAGGGTGGTCTACAGTGGCGGAGAAATCAACTATCTCGCTGAACTCAGGTACCACTCACGGTCGCGTGGCAGAATCTCTCGATGGCGCTCCTCCAGAAGGCTGTGGCGGAGTGTCATGATAGTATTTAATATGCTCTTCAATATGGTGGTAAAAATGTCCGATCAGAATTTGATAAAGTGTAACTTATAGCGCCTCGAAAGTCAATGAAGAAAAGTGACTTTTTTTTGCCCCCCCCCCCTGTATATAGCTTGTACCATTGCAATTTGTAGGGGGGGGGGGCGAGCGCAGCAGCACAAGATCGCGTCCGCCGGCCTTGCTGTGCCAATGGTGATCGAGCATACTTGATCACACTTAGGTTTCGACACACTTAAGTTATTCTAGACTCTGCGCCTGGGGTGCACTCGAGTGGGCGGACTCTAGAACACAAAAAATTCGTTCGAAACACTGTAGAGAAGAGGGACAACTTTGCGTGATGAAAATCGTATGTACAGTCCTCATCATTGCGGACCGGTGGGGCGTGTCAGCCAGAAGGAGTGCGCACACTGTTGAAGCCGTTCTCAGCCTTTTTGTTGCAACGCGTATGCGACAAAAAGTGGTAGAAAACGAGTAATACGAAGGATATAATACAGTAATGCACTTGCCCGCTTCAAAAACTGGTGCAGAACGACTTTGCCAAACCGCACCAAACGCAGCCGCACTGCCACGCCCCACCGGTCCGCAATGATGAGGACTGTATGTTGGGTGCGCTTGAGACTGCCAAGACCCATCCACAGCATCTCTCAAAGAAATCGGTCATCATTTCTCCAATTTGTAATTCGGTTCAACTGGATGTGAGACGAATGTAGGCATCCTCACAGTGAAGTGGCCTTAAAACGCAGATTCCTCACTTTGGTATGGAGATCATCCCACATAATAAACAACCACTAACTAATGCAGATGCGTAATACGGAGAAAGTCAGGTCGCGGAAAAAAAACTTGCAACAAGTGCAAGTCGCGCGGCGGCATGCGGCATGTAACGAATCTAATTAACAAACTTTATTTACGAATTTTAAAACGTACCTGGTTTGAGCAAACAAAGATTTCATGTGCAATTCTGAAATTATATGTCAAACTGTTAAAAAGCCTGCGACTTGGGCTTCTTCCAGGCTTTTTCTCCGCGACTGTATCTCGCCATCTCTCTGTCTTACTCTTATTCTTCAAAGTTTGTCCCGCTCTAAGACAACGCCCTTCTTATTATGTTACGCCACTCCCGATTGGATGCCCGGTCGGATGGGTGACAACTATCTTCAAGTTCGCATGCAACGTATCTAGCCAGCGGTGGTTGGGGGGAGGGGTCCCATAAGTCGTCTTCCGGGCACCTCGCGCTCGAAACCTCTTACACACGGTGCCAGAATTCGTGCACAGTGCATGACCGTACCATCGTGAACGAGATTCGCGCATCTTCTCGGGTACGGAAGCCACATCAATTCTTGTGCCCATGTCGTCATTGCAAATCGCGATCCATACGCGTGAGACCGGTCCGTCAAGCGTAGCGTTTTCCTCTCCATCGCTCCGGAGCGGGCTTCAACTTCTCTGGTTGTAAGCCAGCATTCAGCACCGTATAGCTACAGGTCGAGCGACGCTTCTATAGATCTTCGACTTAAAGGCAGGGTTCGCGATCAGGCGTAGAAGTTGGAAATATGACGTCGGGAAGGGGGGGGGGTAGTGTGGTCCGCGACGAACAACCTTGTACCGGTTTCGCGGCAAAAAAATTGTAAGGAGGCGCTATAGCGCAATATAGGTTCAGTGACGCCTCCTTTTTCCAGTGACTCCGCCTCCAGACTCCGCCTTCAAAGCCCGCCTTTCAGTGAAAAACGAAGCTGCAGGACGAAAAAGCATAAAAATCGTCACTTGCACGGTCCAAAAGTTCTTATCGAGGGATCGGCTAGGCGGATGAGGGTGTAGAGTTAGAGATGAAGGTGATTGGGTGCGTGCAAAATTGCATCGAAATGGGGTTCTATCTGGGGTAGTTGGCGCTTTTTTCTGCTTTTTTTCTTCACTATCGAGTTACTCAGAAACTTGTCGTCTATATGCAAACCCCTAATCCACTATCTGTGATGGCGAATGATCGCGGACTTTGCCTTTAAGGCGCTCTTGTATCGTCTTGTCACAAAGAACGCCAGAACGTAGAGCTTAACTTGGACCAGGTCGCACTTACACGCGCACTCACTTCCGAGTCCAGTCTGCCATCAGAGAGTGTTGATCCAAAATACTTGAGAAATTTTGTACGCTTAGCTCATTGCCGCCGACTTTGAGAGAACCGTGTTCGCTCGAGTCGGTCGTCAAGTACTCGGTTTTCTTGAAGTTCAGTATGAGTCCGAAGTTCGCCGAGCGCTTATACCAGGTTTGCACCGGTTGCTCGAGACCATTCATATCGTTGCAGGTGGGCGTCATATCGTCAGAGTATAGGATCTGCTGAGTGATTGGCTTCGTAGTCGGCTGTGGCACCATCGACGCCACACAAGCCGCACGACTTTGCTGGAGAGACATCGTGAGAAAAAGAAGCATGTCCTAGGTTCCCTTGATTTGGAGGAATACATGGTCCCATTCAGAAAATAACCATAACGGAAACAACAGCTGGAGCTCCCCTTGATTTGGACTTGGACGATATCGTGAATACGGCCATCAACAATTTGCTCAAGGATTATCATGCTGTGCCAGAGCAGGCGATTTTGACGGTAAATTAGGCACTCTGCAGGGCTGCCCTTCTTCTTCCAAGAATCGTCAAGGATCGTCGTGCTCCCTTGCCACACTCCGGGCATTTTCTTGTCTGTGACCTGATTGAAGAATTTCGTTGACCACTCAGCAGAATACCAGCTGTGGGACTTCCATATCTTAGCCGCCACGTCGGGTCTGTGGCCTTGCCTGGCTTCATCTTCTTGAAAGCCGCTTCTGTTTCCGTTACGATTATTTTCTGAATGGGACCATGTATTGCTGAGGCACGAGATATGACCGGGTGTCTATATTCTACTGTAGATAATTCCCCAAGTAGTCACGCCATCGCCTCAGCACCTTTTTTTCGGTCTATCAAAAGACGGCCGTTCTCGTCGCTGATGCTTTGAACTTCTTCACAACCTCGGTCTGGCGAAACGGGCCTTGACAAATCAATAAACGTGCCGCTCGTCATGGCGCGCCTCCAGCTTCCTGCTGTCATCTTCGGAGGGAGCTGCTTTTACAGCAGCAACAGCCTTCTTTGTTGCACTCTTGGCTTCCTAGTACTTTCTCCAGTTGCCAGCTGACTTGCCCCCAAGAAAAAGTGATAGCGCCTCTTCTTTTCGCAAGATTTCAGCCTGACGTCTTCAGTCCACAACCAGCCCGCTTGTCAATTCTACGACTTTCAGGCTTCGTTGTGCCGAGTTCGGACGAGCGGCGTGACTATCACTTTGGCAGCATTTTTTCAGGTTTTATCGACAGTCGTGACGGTGGGTGACCGAATACGAGCGATTACAGCTGCCTCCCTTTCTCTTAAAAGCCATCACTCAATTCTCACGTAACCACTTCGCTCGGCCTGTTTCGACCTGTGCGATCTTCAGCGTACCGATCAGCGGGCGATGTTGCGTGGGAACTGTCTCATACGGCACGACCTTGGCGTCTGTGACAAGTCCTTGATCGCCATGCCTGACAAGAACAAAGACCGCTTGTGTTCTAACGCTCCCGCTGCAAAAGGCGATGATGCGGGATTCGCGATTATGGAACTTGGTAATCACGATGGCGAGCTTGTGAGCTTCTGCATATTCCGGGATGCATTCGCCATCGACGTTGCGTGTTTCATATAGAAATTACCATGGCAAATGTCACCGTCTTTCATTGCGCCTATTTGCCCGTTGAGGTCGGCAACGACAATAGCGTCTTCTGACGGTATCTCAGCTGTCTTTTTTCCCAGGCAAAGCTTAGAACTCGTGCTTCGATTGCTCAGTGCATCCTGGTTGCGGGGTATACTCAGAAAAGAAGTGGTAGTTGGCCAACAGCTAGGACAATCTTCATCAACACGGTCGTCGAAACGTTCCACGCTAGCTATCGAGTCACGGAAACGTCGAGAGACGATTACGGCCACCCGTTAGTAGTCTTCGGCTTGCCATAGAGAATGGCTTTGAAGCCGCGGCCAATGTTTTCTGACTCACAACTGAACCGTCTTGGTTCCTGCACCACACAGTGATCTATTAGTCTGCGCTCCAGTGCCTGTGCCCGTTCACATGAACTTCCCGTTAACGTCCCCATATTTAAGGTTGCGATACGGACTTTCCAGGCGCTGTGGGACTTTTGGACTAGCTTGGTTACCCCCGATGCAGTCCTTGCATTGGAGACCCTCGCATGCTTTCCTTTTTCACTCTTCAGGCCTTGCGAGCGCGCGTTGGCTCCCGCGGTGCCGTAGCACTAGTTCGGAAAGTTTGTGGCATAGTCAAACATGAGTGACATGACTTGGGTGTTCGTAGGTCGGCCCGTCACGAAGGCCTGTCACCTGCGTTCGGATGTCCGCGATCAGCTCAGCTCGGAGAAGCAAGCAGTTCTCAGTGGCACCAACTGCGGACTTCACCACCTCGCCATCTCCCTATATCTCCTCTATATATAAACCAGAAGTTATGTTGTGTCTGTACGCCGGCACAGCAAATTTGCGGCAATGGGGGTATATAAAAGGAAGAAACGGTGAAGTTTGACAGTTTTTGAAAAAAACTAAAGCCGAGCGATCCAACTGGCCCTCTTCTGATAAATTGTGGGGGAATACCCACTGCACACGCGGGAGGATCGCTCGGCGAAGCCGTGCGATGCGACTGGTGATCACTGAAGATTGACGTAAATGCCAGGACTGAAGCCGTCCTAGCGAGTTGACCAAGCGAAATGTAGTTTTTGACGAGAGTAGGAGTTAAAATCGAGTGTTTGGGATCACAGCTTGGATCATGCACAGTTCATATGTGTAAATGGTTATAGTTTAAGTAATTACTATCGAATATCGAAAACATGGATAAGTAAGTGAGCTTAAAAGCAAAAAAATTTCTGGAAAATTGCTAAGACAGCTAAAGCTGGAGAAGGCAAATAAAGAAATATGTCCCAAAATCCATGCAAAGTTCAACTCAGCTAAATTTCTGCGACTGTCAGCAACGAAAAAGAAAGTGGGAGTGTGGTAGCTGACACTATGATAGTTCAGGTTGACAAAAATGCAGGAGTACACGAAAGAGCAACGTATATTATTGTGGAACAATATATCAAAAATAATGGCAGTTTTGGCTGCTACGTGAAAGTCCAATAGGATCAACTGGCGTCGTAGGCAAGAAGTGCGAGTTTCAAGCCTCGAAGCCATTTGCTCGGTGCACTATCTATTCGTAGCCCTGTACTGTCTTCACGCTTCAATAGCGAAATACACAGAAAAAAGGCACTGTTTATTTGATTCGAACTTGCGTCAACTTTACCCTTCAGAAACCTAGGCTGACCGAGGAACGATGACTGGTTAAAGCTGCCAATTTTATCAACATATAGGGCTAGTTGTTCAGACACAACCTCCTTCCAGAAAATGGAGTCCATGCGACCCTTCCCCCCTCCCTTACAGGGATCTCGGATAGGTGCCGCACACGGCTGCCACTAACATATTTTTTCCCGCTCGCACGGATTTGAATGCAATGGGTGAGAAACCTATCCCCTAATAGTGCCTGCTCAGCTGCATTCATTGAAATACTTCAAGTTGGCTATTCTTATATTCTCTGCTGACCAGTATACAAGTATGTCTTGCTGTCTACGATTCTATTTCAACTAAATCTGTCCCATCACAACAGTGGCCACACTCATCACCCTATATATAGCGCTTCGTTTGTTTGTTTGTTTGTTTGGTTGTTTGTAAGTTTGTCTGCCCGGAAATTCGGTTCGACCTGAAGAACGACTTGGAGAGGTCCAGTCAAGGTGGGGATAGGTAGGGCATGGGACAAGAAATAAAAAGCACACTTGACCTATGGGAAGCACCGCCCACAGCGGGCGGGCACTCGCCGAAAGTTTGGGGTTCCGCAAAAATGTTCATAATTCGCTTCCGGAGCAGCTTAAGATGGGGAAAAAAGGGAATAAGGTTAGTAAGGAGTCGCCAGACTAACTGTGGCAGACACATCCAAAATGGGCGGGGCGTACTCAAGGTGGGCGGTGCTTCTCGCAAAATTCAGTAACCCGGTTCGCGAGAGTGTTTGGAAGTCGCAAAAAACTCAGTGTAGAATGTAAATATCTGGCGAATATAGGGCACGCTCAAAGTGCCAGTGTTGAGAATCACCCACAGTGGGCTAAGATTGCCCTTAGTCCCAGGGTATTCATTTTAAAAGTTTAGCTCGGTTCCAGAACATTCCAGACACCGGAAAAAGTGGACTAAGGTCAGCAGAGGGTCGCCGGTGAGGATTGTGGGGCAAAAACATTGTGGGCGGAGCCTGCTCCGAGGTGGGCGGAGCCAGACGAAAATTCTCTAAAACTGTCCCGGAGCCAGGGCACGCCATCGTTGTGATCATCACAAACGGGGGTGGCGGTGTCCGTATTTGCCCCAGATGGGGGGGTCGTAGCTTGTTTGGAGTCTAAAGTTTGGTAAGCGAATCCCTAGAAGCACGTGTCTCATCACAAGTTCAGCGGCTTAACATCAGGTTCAAATAACTGTCGCCTGAACCTACACCTGAAAAAAACGCCGGACTCTAAAACGCAATTATCCTGATGCTGATAGCATTTTAGGTGCTGCAAAACAAAAGCCGAAGATGATGACGAGGTCCAGAACTCAAGAGCAACTGTGCTGCTTCTGCAATATCCCTCGCAGGCCGCGCATTTACACGAAACATGACAATAGAAATGGCCTAAGCGTCCCCACGTTTACGAGCTTAATACAAGCAAAACGCAATTAACAATTGAGGTGTTGCTCATGCTTCAGAGTCCGAATAGAGGGTGATGAAGATGACAAAGGATAGAAATGAAGAACAACGAATGCAGATGTAAGATGGAAGATTCTAGGTCTACAAAGACTCACAGAAAGCCAAACGTTCAAAAATACCTCTCTTTTGAACACCTATAACTTCGTTGAAAGTAAAACTCTCGGAGAGGAGGAAGTGGGAATGAGTCGAGCTAGGTTGGCTCTTGTTACCTAGATTGAACGATGAAACATTTTTTTTCTAGAAAGTTTCACCGTTGTGATCCTCTTGTGATCCTCTTGTGATCATGGGGGCCAACCACAAGTCGCCACGCTTTGGACATCCATGGCAAGCTTCATACACGGCCTTTCGAAAAAAAGAACTGTGCCGGAAGCATGAAGCTTTCTACTTTCCAGCACAACTTTCATTTTATCGCTAGGCCTGCTATTCGAAAATTTCCCCGTTGTGATCATAAAAAAACCACTCCCCCACGGCCCGAAAAATCAACCCCTCCGACGCCAGAAAATCTCCAGTTGGCTTTAAGACATTGGTATGCTTCTAAAACGCATGTTTTCGTCAAGTATATCAGGTAATAGTTCATTGGGCTCTAATTGGCATCACCTCTGCAATGCGCCATGCATAGGGCTTTCAGGCAGAGGTGTTGGGAAGGTGCAACTTCTAGATAGGGCTTCCTAAGCGCAAGCACATGTGTTCCTGCGATCAGAAAGGTCTGAAAATGTACTTTCATCTGTTTATTGATCGTCACGTCGTGAGTCCTTTGGTTTATTTATAGATATGGTGCCCTTGTGGGCGGTGATCGTAGCTCCTATCATCGCCCCTTCCTCGTACGTATTGTCAGTATGCTACACCAGCGCCAGAGTGCTGGACGTGCTTGGGACGTACGTAGGTACTGCGACCTCCCCCCCCGCTCGACAGCAAAATTTTGTAAAAAAAACCAGGGATTTTTGGGAAAAAATGGGCAAAGTGGTAGGAGGTTGGGAGAATCTAGGAAAGTGGAAGGTAGCATGGGGAGGGGGGTCGTACTTGAGGATGGAATTAGGGGGGGTCGTATTTTTCAGGAAATGATCACAACGCAATGGCGTGCCCTGCCCGGAGCACTTCAAAGACTGAAAAAAACGTGGATTAAGGTCAGCAGAGGGTCGCCGGTGAGGATTGTGGGGCACAAACATTGTGGCCTGCTCCGAGGTGGGCGGAGTCAGACGAAGAATCTGTAAAATAGCTCAAGAGTACTTCAGACACCGGAAAAAAAGTGGAGTACAGAACAAAAGGCGGATATCAGTTGAGTCTAGAAATATGTGAAAGAAAATACGCGCGGCGAAGCCGCGCCCGCCCGGCGCAGCCGGGCCGTATCAGAAGGAGGCGCGCCGGCGTTAGCCGGCGAGCCGACTGGTATATACATAGGTATGCACTTCAAGTCTTTTTTTAAACCTAAATTATTGTCAATATTTCGCACTGTAAATGCGGCACAAATGTGAGCACAACATCGACATACTGGGCCATTTTGCAATCCTTTTTAAGCATACCGACCTATCTTGCTAACTCCTTAAAGTCATAGCAAAACTGCAAGATAGCTAAACGTCTTTATAAGCCACAACTACTTTTTGCTCAAGGGAGCTGGTTCATCCATTCCGCACCTTTCTTTGCTGTTAGTCGGAATTCCTCATCTTTTGGCTGATGGTATCTCGTCTCGTCGCACAAGAGACATGCTACACGCCGTGAATTCGCGCTACAGTGACCCAGATTGTTATGAGGGCTTAGCGTTGAATTAAGCATGCTGAATCAGAGGATTCTTCAAGTTAACAGCCCAGCTAACTGGTAAGCAAACATAGTTGCCGCTAAATCAACACCGGGAAAATTTGAGGACAAGTTTTCCGCGAAAGCTGCCGTTTTTCTACGGCCGCAATCAAGCCGATTCGTTGCGGGATCAGCAATAGCCGCTCTTTAACATCAGTCGATGGTGGTTTTAACGGGAGGCAGGGGTAGCCGAGTGGTTAAGAGTGTAGACTCATAATCTCACTCTGAGCCACGAGTTCGATCCCTGCCGAGGCACAAACCTGCCTTGCAAAAATTGCAAAAATGGGGACGATACCAGCGTCAGGCCGGCTGATGGAGGAACCCGTCACAACAATCATGACAAGTCGCAATAGAATCAGTGTTAAAGCTAGGACGTCACCCGGAAGTGGCGCGCAGAACCCTCGCCCGAGTTCTGTGGTCAGTATGCGAGGGCTACCGAGGGGTGAACGACCTCGGCCAAAGAAGCTAGTTCGAATTGGGACCCTGAACGTGGGGTCGCTTACCGGGAAGTCTCGTGAGGTTGCCGACCTCATGAGACGCAGGAATATCCAAGTCCTATGCCTTCAGGAAACGCGATGGAAGGGTGCGAAGGCCCGCGAGATTGGAGAAGGTGTCAAACTCTTCTACAATGGAGCAGACACCAAACGGAATGGCGTGGCCATAGCGGTGGCAGAATCCCTCAAGGACTGCGTCTCCTCTGTGACGGATCATGGGAGTGAGAATGGACACAAAGGGAGGGAGGGGTACTGGACAGTACTGACCGTGTACGCACCACAATCCGGTTGCTCCGAAGCCGAAAAGGATGAGTTCTACCTGACCCTGGACGAGGCCATAAGATCGGTTCCGGAAGATGACTACCTCACCATAGCTGGGGATCTGAATGGCCATGTGGGAAGTGACAGAAGGGGTCTAGAAAGGGTGCACGGAGGTCAAGGAATAGGAGCAAGGAACGCTGAGGGAGAACGGATCCTTGACCTAGCCACAGCCCACGACTTAGCAATCTGCAGCACCTTCTTCGCGAAAAGGAGGACTCAGAAGATAACCTACAGCAGTGGAGGGAGACAAACGGAAATCGACCATGTCCTGGTCAGAAGATCGTCTCTCAAAACCGTCAAGGATATCAAGGTACTGCCTGGGGAAGAGCTGGGCCCTCAGCACAGGCCTCTCCTGGCAGACATCGCCATAGACCTCCCCAAGAAGACGAGGTGAGAGCAGAGCGGAGAATTCGGTGGTGGAAAATGCGCAAGGTAGAAAAGGATAGCCTCGGCCGAAGAATACTGGAGGCTGGGCTCCCAGACCCACATGGGCCAGTCCAGGACACCTGGACCTACGCAGCAGAGGTCATCCTACAGTGTGCAAAGGAAGTCCTGGGAGAGACGCGAGGTGGTATCAGAGGAGACAAGGCAGCCTGGTTCTGGAACGAGGAAGTCCAGGGATCGTCAAGCAGAAGAAGGAAGCATACAAACGCTGGCAAAAGACACGGAGCCCAGAAGACTACGCTGCCTACAAGAGCTGCAAGCGACTCGCTAAGGCAGCCGTTGCTAAGGCCAAGAATACGGAAATGGACGCCCTGTACGACAAGCTGGAAGGCCGAGAAGGGGACAAGTTCGTCTTCCGCCTGGCTAAAGCTCGGCATCGCGCTGCTCAGGACATCAGGGTCGTAAAGACTGTGAAGAGCAGCAACGGGGCCATTCTCAGGAAACCAGCCGAAGTCAGGAAGAGGTGGGAAGAATACTTCGAGGGACTTCTGAACGAAGAATTCCCTCGCAAGGATAGCCCACAGATAGAGGCGACGGCAGGTCCCATCACTTCCTGGAAGAAAGAGCCGTTGAAAGCTAGGCAAAATCCGTTGAAAGCTAGGCAGAATGAAGGTTGGGAAGTAGGTCTAGACGGGGTACCGATAGAGGCATGGAAGGCCCTTGGAGAGCATGGGGTGAGTTGGCTCACAGACTTCCTAAACAACGTAACGGCTGAAGGAAGGATGCCAGATGCGTGGAGGAGCAGCACAATCGTCCCCATCTTCAAAAGAAAGGGACGCGACGGAGTGCTCCAACTACCGCGGCATCAAGTTGACTCCCCATACCATGAAGCTGTACGAGCGCCTGGTCAACACTAGGCTGAGGGAACTTGTCCCTATCTCGCAGGAACAGTTCGGCTTCATGCCCGAAAGGTCCACCACTGATGCCATCTTCATCGCCAGACAGCTGATGGAGAAGTACCGAGAGAAGCGGCGACCCTGCTACCTAGCCTTCCTGGACCTTGAGAAGGCATTCGACCGCCTGCCTCGGCCTGTACTCTGGAGAACGTAACGTTCCGGAGCACCTGGTCTCCATAGTGAAGGACATGTACGATGGGGCTAAAGCAGCAGCACCCCTCACGGCTTGACAAAGGAGGTAAACATTACGGTTGGGGTACACCAAGGATCAGCCCTCAGCCCGTTCCTCTTCCTCCTGACTCTAGATGTCATGGCAAAAGAACTCATGGAGGGACCACTGAAAAGCCATCCTCTACGCTGATGACATCGCTCCTGATAGCGGACAGCAGGGAAGAACTCTACAAGGTGCAGCGGTGGCAGGATGTCTTAGCTGAGAATGGACTCCGGCTGAACGTGAAGACAACCGCAAGGTTCCTGACTTTGAAAAGAGTGTACCGAACCCATCGTAGACCGCACCGGGCGCACGAGATGCGAAAGGGTAGAGGACTTCCAGTACCCTGGGGAAGCTTACCTAGGTGGGCTGATTGGCAGCGTGGACACTGCGCGGTGAAGACCGAATCAACGCCTGGATGAAATGGAGAGAGTCCACTGGCATCATGTGCGACAGGCTGTGCTCAGGAACGCTCAAGGGCAAGGTGTATCGGGCGGTGGCAAGGCCTATAATGCTCTACGGCAGTGAGTGCTGAGCCATCTGCAAGAACCGAAAGGCTGCTTCACCAAGCTGAAATGAGGATGCTGAGATGGGCTTGTGGTTGGACACGACTCGACAGAGTCAGAACGAAGCCGCGTCAGAGTGTCACAACAGACGGCCCCGATGCCAGCTGAAGGAAGCGAAGAGCACGAGGGCGGCGATGGTAATGCAGGTATAGTGAGCGGCAAGGTAACCCAATAAGGAAGGCAAAGTAGAGGGTAAGCAACCACGAGGAGCCACAAAGAAAAGATGTAGGATCGTTATCAAGAAAAACCTCGCTGAAATGAAAGCTATGGCAGAAGATGCAGTGGATCGGAACGAGTGGCGACGTCTAACAAGAACAGCGGACCCTGCGACGGCGACGGGATTAACGCAAGGGAGAAGAAGAAGGTAGTGCATTTTACAATCGTGAAAAATGATCAGTCCAATTCAATCAACAATCAATTTCAAGAAGAGGAATAGGTCAATGATCTGATCTTGAAGTTTTTATTTCTTCGAAGGCACATCATACTCACACCTAAGTTGCTTTGCAGTCTTCGAAATAAGACCAGAAGCGCTTGTATTTTGTAATGTTTCCTGAATGCTCAGCGCTCGGACGCTGAAGGATCTCCGCACAGCAAATAAGAGAATTCGGGAAGATCAAAGAAACAATACGCACTCAGTTTTTCTATGATGATTCCCTCGTGCGGAGCAGCAAGGGGGTTTTTTTTTTTTTTTTTTTTTTTTTTTTTTTTTTTTTTTTTGTTGTCCTTGACATGACTTCTGTGCCACTAATTCCGTATAGACAGTTGATATCACCGCGAGCAGTCGGGTCGCAACCAATTGTTCCTACCCCCCACTTGCGGCGTTTCCCATCGCTGGTTGTTTCTTAATCGATCACCACTCGCTCACCACTGGTAGAGACAAGGAGGATTTCAGAGGCCGTGTGTATCGCTGTTACTGTATTCCGCGCTTGATTCGGTTCCCTAAGTACAGATTGAGTTTCATTCCCATGTTATGACGACTCCGGCACTGCTCGCGTGAAGTACGTTTCACCGCACTCAGCATGGCGAAGGACGAGCGCCGCGCGCGCGCTTTCGAGCATGGAGGGGAAGGGGCTCCTACGGTGCTCAGTCATTGCAGACCGGTGGGGCGGGTGAGCCGCGCCGCGTGTGACTCGGCTGTGACGCGACTGTCATCGCTGCCGCGTCACAGCCGAGTCACACGCAGCGCGGCTCACCCGCCCCACCGGTCTGTAATGACGAGAACTGTACAACAGCCGGATTACGGTAGCAGCTGTCCACCGGACTGCGAAATTTCTATAATAGAGCAAGACTGCCGCGAGCGGGTATAATTCGAGCTGCACTCGCCGCCCCAGACCCCTTGCGATGTTATGAACTAAATGTGAAACAGCTTGCACTTTTCTGTAATAGCGTGGTGGAGCAGAGGCGTGTAGCCCACTGGTTCAACAAGGCCAAAGTTGAGCTGGAAAGACTTCATATGTAGCATGGTCCTATTTTAGCGTTATTGCTTTGATGGACAGACTGGTATGAGGGATCATTCATATTATGCAAATTCGCGC
>MU911961.1:30403-89951 GCA_036418165.1 Cooperia oncophora | reverse complement strand
CCGAAAGGCCTTGCTTCACTAAGCTGAAATGAGGCATGCTGAGATGGGTTTGGCGGTTGACACGTACTCGACAGAGTCAGAGACGAAGACCGGCCGCGTCAGAGTGGTTCCATCAGCGGCCCGATCAGCTGACAGGAACTGGAGCAGCGACGCGGCGATGGTATGGCAGGTACTAGAGGCCGGAAGGTTAACCCATAAGGGAAAGCACAGTAGAGGGTTATAAGCAACCACGAGGAGCACCAAAAAAAAAAAATAGAAAAGTGATTGGTTAGCGATCGTTATCGAAAAAAACCTCGCTGCAAATGAAAGCTATGCAGAAGATGCAGTGGTCGGAAAACAGTGGGCGACGTCTAACAAGAACAAGCGGGACGCCTGGCGACGGCGACGGGATTAACGCAAAGGCGAGAAGAAGAAGGTAGTGCATTTTCCAAGTGAAAATGATTCAGCCAATTCAATCAAGACCAATCAATTTCAAGGAAAGAGCGAATAGTCAATGATCTCGGAAGTTTATGTATCGAAGACATCAATATTCATGCTTAAGTTGCTTTCAGTTTGAATAGACAGAGCGGCCCACGCTCATTCGAAAGCGCCAAAAAATTTAAATGGCACTGGTATTTTGTATGTTTACTGCATGTCACGCTGCCACCTTACGACGCTGGAAGGATCTCCGCACGAAGCAAAATAGAGAATTGCGGAAGATCAAAGAAACAAATACGCACTCAGTTTTTCGTATGATGATTCCCTCGTGCGGAGCAGCAAGGGGTTTTCCTTGACATGACTTCTGTGCAATAATTCGTATAGACAGTTGTATATCACCGCGAGCCAGTCGGGTCGCCAACCAATTGTTCCTACCCCCTCCCCCCACTTGCAGCGTTTCCCATGGCGCTGCCCGTTGTTTCTTAAATCGATCACCAGCTCGCTCACACTGTAGAGACAAGGAGCGATTTCAGAGGCGTGTAATCGCTGTATACTGTATTCCGCGCTTGATCTTGTTCCCTAAAGTACAGAATGAGTTGCATTCCCATGTTATGACGACTCCCGCCACTGTGCGCGTGAAGTACGTTTCACCCGCATCCAGCATGGCGAAGCGACGAGCGCCCGCGCGACGCGCTTTTTCGGAGCATGGAGAGGGCAGGGGCTCTACGGTGCTCAGTCATTGCAGACCGGTGGGGGGTGAGGCCGCGCCGCGTGTGAGCTCGGCTAGTGATGAACTGTCTTCGCTGCCGCGTACAGCCGAGTCACAAGCAGCGCGGCCTCACCCGCCCACCGGTCTGTAATGACGAAAACTGTACCAACAGCCGGATTAAACAGGTGCAGCTGTCCATCGGACTGCGAAATTTCTATAATAGAGCAGACTGCCCGAGCGGTATAATTCGAGCTGCACTGCCCGCCCAGACTCCTTTGCGATGTTATGAAACTGAATCGTGAAACAGCTTGCACTTTCTGTAATAGGCGTCGTGGAGCAGCAGGCGTGTAGCCCACTTGGGTTCAACAAGGCCAAGAGCTGGAAAGACTTCATATGGGAGCATGGTCCGTATATTTAGCGTGTATTGCTGTTGATGGACAGGACTGGTATGAGGAATTCAATATTATGCAGACATTCGCGCGTATAAGTAGTGTGGCATAAGTCATGGTATTAAACAACGGATTGAAGCTGTTTTTGTTATAATAACTGCTGTTTTACGCCGCAGTGACGCATGTGCCGAATTCTTAATCACAAGAAATTGCTAGAGGTGGGGCAGTATCGTGACATCAGGCGGGAGTCAACCCGCACCTAATGCTGTTCTGGGCGAATGCGCTATCCGTTCTACCACCGAGGGCCGCCCTTACCCTTTCAAGCTTAAACGACTGGTTACCTTACAGCTGATAATCCTTACGTTACAGTCAATATGTGAAGATGTCCGGTCAGCCGTATCGTTAGAGTATCGGCAATGAACGCTAGGCGAAGGCTTCACCACATTTCTTGAAACTTGCTTTATTATGATAAACTGCTGTTTTACGCCGCATTGCGCGCTTCCCGAAAGTTATCACAAGAATGCTTGAGGTAAAAGAAGTAAAAATAGCCGGGAGTCTCCTACTGAATGTATATGCGCACTTTTCGTTAAGTTGTGCGGCTTCGACTCCCTGCCTGGGGTTCGAGGTTTTGTCCAATAACTCAGCATTCCTGGTCGTAAAGTAAAGATGTTTCTAGAATATGTCTTCTAACTATATAGCTGTTCAAGGGAGTGGAAAGTCGGTAATGGGTGCTTGGTGGATGAAACTGAAGTGGAATATGTGCTCTGTAAATGGTCTGGCCCATGCCACACATCCATCTCCCAGTTGGGATCCGCTCCCTGAAAGTATATTTTTTATCATCAGTCCCAAATTTTGGGGCGTTCACAGCCAAAACCTACAAAATACACAAACACACACACACACACACACACACCATCACACACAACTGTCTGCTTGTATATAGAAAGGTTTAGAGAGCGTTACCCCTCTCTCGTAAACACTTGTGAAATTAATGAAGGGAAGGCAGTGGAAGGTCGTATGGATGCTTGAAAAGAGACACCACACACACATCATCACACACACACACACACACACACACACATCACACACACACACACACACACACAGTCACACATCACACACACATCACAGCACACAACTGCTTCTGCTTTATTTCGGCACCTTCTCCTCTGCGACGACCTGCTGAATAGCTTCGTCAATCATTCTGTGGAGTACCAGTGCTGTGACTTCTACAACTCAGCTGCTAAGTCTTCCGGGCCTGTAGCTTCACCTGCCTTCGTCTTTTCCAGAGCCGCTTCAGTTTCTTCGACTTCGGTCTTCCAAACAGGACCGTATGCACGCGCAAAAGAGGGGATAGTTGGATGGGTGAACTTCTCCGTGGAGATCCTCTCGAAGTAGTCACGCCATCGCTGCGATACCCTTTTTCGGTTCATCAGAAGATGGTTGTTCTCGTCGTTCATGCGAAAGAACGTCTCTATATCTTCGCTTTGGCGTTGGCGAAATTTCGCAAGTCGGTACAAGTGCCGCTCACCGTTGCGCGTCTCCATTTTCTTTGCAGACATCGTCGAAGTGAGCGGCTTCCACTACAGCGGCGCCCTTCTTTGCAGCATTCCCCGCTTCCTGGTATTTCTGCCAGTTGTCGGCCGATTTGTTCCCGAGGTACATGTGATAAAGCGCCTTTTCTTCTCGCAAACTTTCGCTTGGACCTTGTCCGTTCAAAGAAAGGCCTGCTTTTCGATTTCACGCCGTCCGGGCTTCGTTGTGCCTAGTTTAGGCGGGCGACCTGGATTATCGAATTAATGGCTTCATTCCAGGTTTCCTCGACAGATGTGACCTTGGATAATCGTATGCGAGAGATCATAGCTGTCTCCCGCTCTCTCAGTCGCCACCACTTGATTCTCTCGAGACCGCACCGCTCGACCTGTTTACATCTGGGAGCTGTAAATTTCAGCGTGCAGATCAGCGGGCGGTGTTGCGCGGCAACTGTCTCGTACGGCACTACCTTAACGTACGTGGCGAGTCCTTGATCGCCATGTCTGATAAGCACAAAGTTTCTTTGTGTTTTTGTACTCCCGCTGTAGAAGGTGATGAGGTGGGACTCGCCTTTACGAAACTTTGTGTTCATTATGACGAGATTGTGCGTGTCTACATATTGAAGAACCTGCTTTGCGATCCCTAACCGAATCCACCATGACAAGCGTAGCCGTCTTTTGATGGTACTTCGGCCGCCATCTCATTTGACAGAGCCCAAAAGTCGTCTTTGGATGGCTCGGAGCAGCCTGCGGGGCATAAGCAGAGAAGATGTGGTATAGTCGTTGTTTGGTAGCGACAACAATCTTCATTTAACGGTCGCTAAAACGAACTACACTAGCGATGGAGTCACGGAACTGCTGGGACACGATTACAGCTACATCATTTTTGGTGTTCGGCCCACCACAGATTGGCTTTGAAGCCACGACCAAGTTCTTCCCACTAACAACCAGACCACCTCGTCTCCTTCCCTGCGTGGAGATCGATCCTTCTGCTCTCTAGTACTTCTGCCAGCTCGTATGAGCGCCCGTCAAGTCCCGACATTGAGCATTGCAAGGCAAACCTTAGAAACGTTGCCAGACTTGCGGACTAGCCTGGTTGCTCCCCCCAATACCGTCCTTGCATCAAGGACCCTCGCATTCCTTCCACACGGGGCCATACGGTGCGCGTCGGCTTCCGCGAACGCCGTAGCATTATATCGAGATACACGTGTCATAGTAAAACATGGTTATGTGACATATGGTAGTCGTAGGCCGGCCCGTCACGAAGGCCTGTAACCTGGAATCGGATGTCCGCGATCGGCTCAGCTCCCAAAAGCGAGCAGTTTCCAGTGGCACCACTCAGAGGAGCGAACTTCACCAACACGACAACGATTCTAAGCCACCGCCAATCTCACTGTTACGAGCAGAGGAGTAAAAGCGAAGGAATGTAGAGTGCTGCAGACTAGATCTACTGCGAAAAAAGCCTGAAACCTGCATAGCAAAGATGAAGCCACTATGTCGAGAATATTTCCAAATTATGATTCTAAGAAAAAGGAACAATATGGTCTAGATGTAATCCTATGGTTCACTGCTGCTACTATCTAGTACGGTTCCACTCGTTATGCTATCTAAGGATACGCGCTAAAAATTGCGCTCAAAAAGGAGCCTCACTAAGCTGACCAGTTCGCGATAATATATCAAAGTATCCCCAATAAATCCTATCCGCCCTCACAAATCCTATCCGCAGCCTCAAATGGCGTAGGAGGTTAACGGTTTGTACTGTTTCAAACCGAACTAATGCTAAGGGTGCCACGTCAGAGCCTGGCGAGCTACGCGTGGTCGAATGTTTTTCACGCCGAGAACAGGAACAAATACGGGCCTCACTCCCCTGAACCTGGGGAACCACCGACAAGGCAACGTCGGCTGGGACCGCTCGAACGAAGCTGCAAGAATCGCAGGGCCAACGAAGATTTGAGTCGCCCAGGACTAGAATGCAGATCTGTACATTCAACGCACGAACGCTTTCACCGGAAGCTCACATCAAAGACCTGATGTTGCAAGCTAGGAAGGTCAAGTGCGACGTCATCGGACTGACCTAGATGAGGGGCATTGCCCACTACACGCCGTATATGAAACTGGAGAGGAACTGTTCCTTGGAACATGCGATAGCAGAGGCGGTAGCGGTGCGCGCGTCCTCGCCAAAGCGTTGGCCATGAACATCGATTCGTAAGAAAATCTGACGATCCGAATCGGACGTTTGCGATTGAGAAGATCGCAAACGTCCGCCTACACACCAACATCAAGTTACGACGAGGATGAGCTCGAAGCGTTCTATATGGAATTGGGGAAGTTCTACAAAGAAGACCATACCTTTCAAGGTAATCGTTGGAGATTTCAGCACTAAGATCGGACCAAGAAGAACGGCTGAGGAACTTCACACCGGAACTCACGGAATAGAGTGAAATGAGCAGGGGGAGAGGTTGTCTGAGTTCATCTTGTCGACCCATACCATCCACCATGAGTCGCAGTTCCAAATGCCCTACTCTCTATGCTAGACATGGGAGTCTCCTGATAAACAATTCTATAACGAGATCCACCACATCATCTGCAATTGAAGGTTCTGCCTGACCGATGTCGCTGCTGTTCCTAAGTTCTACAAGGGATCCGATCATCCTTCGCGCAAGATTCCGCTTTTTGACCTTCATCAGTTGGAATCACTTCACTTCTCTCGCTGTTCTCTGGGAGGATTCCGTTATCGACAACGCTGACGAGGAATACGAACGGCTTGTTGCTCATCTTCACGACTGCGCCAAGAAGTCAGAGTTTCAAAATTACCAAGAAGCGTTTATTTCTGAAAACTTTCGAGCTGATTCGGCTATGAGCGATAAAGGAAAACGTCAAACAGAAAAGAGCAGCAGTGCTGGTGGAAGCCACAGAGGCTGGGAAGAGCATACGCAACGCCCGCCGCGACTTCGCCAACTGTAAGACCAAGATGACCGCCCTCCGACGTCCGGATGGAACAATCACCGCATCCAGAAGGGCGACGGAAGCAGTCATCCACGACTTCTACTCTGATCTCTTTGACAGCGACTTCCACCTGCCACCACACCACTCATAGCAGGATAGATACGTCGTTCCTGCAGTTCTCCCTTCCGAAGTCGTCGCAATCGTTTGGCACCCCAGCAGAATCAAAGCCGAACATTTGAAGAGTCTTCCGCCAGTTTTTGTCAAAACTCTGGCTCGACTCATCACGCGCTACCTGTCGGGATGCAAGGTAGACACCTCGTGGAAAACCAGCAGGACTGTTTTGTCTAGGAAAAAGGGAGACCTCTACGACATTGGGAAACATCGCCCAATCTGCCTGCTGTGTGTAGTCTACGAACACGTCACACGAGTCATCCTGAACAGGATTGGCAGATTACTAGGCGAAGGACAGCCAAGCAAGCAAGCAGGGTTTCGAGCAGGATTCAGCACGATCGATTACATCCACCGGTAACGAAGCTCATCGAAGTATCACGAGTGTACAACATGCCGTTATGTCTCACGTTCATCGAACTGAAGAAAGCCTTCGATTCTGTTGAGACAGAAGCGATTATTGAAGCCTTAGACAACCAGGGTATTCCTACGCAGAACATCAGGACCCTTTGTGAGCTCTACAGCAACTTCATGAACAGCATTCTACAAGGAGATCATCATCGACGTGACGAGAGGGGTCCGGCGAAGAGACACCACATCGCCGCAGCTCTTTAGCGCCTCTCTCGAGAACGTCATGGTGAACTGGAGTGGGAAGACATGGGAGCGAAGATCGACGGTCGGCAACTACACCATCTCCGCTTTGCTGTTGACATCATTTTGGTAACACCAAATCGAGCAAGCGGAGCAAAGGCTGATTTCGTCTGCGCGTGCAGAAAAATCGGTCTACAGCTGAATCTAATAAAGACGATGTTCATGAGGAACGGAATGGTTTCTGATGCCCCATTCACGCTCAACGGAACGACCATCTCTGAACGCTCCAGCTATGTGTACCTGGATCGCGAGCTCAGTATGTGAGCGAGTTAGCACCAGAGCTGAGCAGAAGGAAGCGAGTAGCGTGGGGAGCTTTCACGTACATTGAGGGAATAGCGAAGAAGACGAAGAACACTGGCTTCGGGCCCACCCTTTCGATACCGCGTCCTTCCTGCTTTGGCTTATGCCTCAGAGACTTGGACTACGAAAGCAGGATGAGCATGCGGTTGGCGCTTTTAACGCGCCATCGAAAAAACGATGCTCGGAGTGTCCGAATACAGCAAGTGAGAGAGAGAATCTGGAGCTCCGCACTCCGCCGACGATCAAAGATCAGAGACGCAGCCGCCTTTGCCAAGGGTTCAAAGATCAGGTGAGCCGAGCATATCAAGCGTTTCGAGGACGACCGTTGGACCAGAGCGATTGCAGACTGGATTCTACGGGATGCCAAGCGGACACTTGGACGATAGCCCACGCGGTGGTTAGACTTCTTTGTGAAAGCTCTGAACGAATGGTGTGAGGTTCATCGTGTCCCTTGAGCAGAGAGAACTCATTGGGCAACTCTTGCACGTTGCAGGGACGAAAGAGGACGTTGCTGACGCTCGTTCGTGGAACTCGATGATGAACAGGAGCACAGGTAATACAGGTGACACCAACGCATGTATCTTGAGATGCTGAATTCCAATCTGCTTTCCGAATTTGAGTAGCTCGTCTTTGAACTGAGCAGAGAAGGTTTTCACCCACCATCTTTTCGTGCAATAGTCTTTTCACAAGGATCAATGAAGCCACCAAGACAGGAAACACATATGTAACATAAAGCTCGGAGAGGATCTTCTTTTTGGACTGTCTCCGCGTCAGAATGAAATCAAAAGCGGACTTACTTGCAAAACAACGTTGCCTAAATAGAGCATCTTGATAAACACATACAAACAAGTGACGTAGTTTCCCCATCGTTTGGATACACACAGTCCTGAGACGTCGGTTACCTGAACGTAATTTTTTTATCTTTCATTGAAACGACGCTGTTCCCTTCAGGAAAGAAAGCTGCTGGAGTAAGAACTTCTCGTTGGATTTCCAGTGCATCCTCCATGTGTCCTGCAATAGTTTGCACAGTAGCTGCTCTGGCGTCCGCGTCCATCATGCGAGCGTCACAAGCCATCTGAGTCAACGACTGTACGTTGATTCCTAAGAGACCAAACCATTTCAGTAGCTCAGCATAAATTCGAAACAGGACGGATGCACCGAAACAATTAAATTGACAGCTTACAAATATGATCGATGTAAAGACTAGGGTTTGTCGATGTAGGGATATTGAAAAACAAAGAAGTGGAACCTACAAGGTGTCACCAACGTGGTATAAACGTAGGGCGCTTTGGATTTGAGTGACGTTGCATTTTGAACGGAGTCGTACACAAAAAAGTCTGCGCATCTCGAAAGTTCAGCTACTTTTCTGGCTATCTTGGTAAAAGGAGGTAGCCTCGATTAAAAAGCATTTTGATCCAGTGCAGGACAATGCAGCCAATTTGCGCAGACAAGCTATTTTCGAGGCGCTTTTGAAAATTGTTTTTCTAACCCGTAAAATGGTTGCTAAGGGACCAGGTGAGATCGCATTTGGTTGCGTCAAATACTTACTAGGCGCAGATGCATCTCGTAACCGGGCTCCGAGATCGCCATCCGTACCGTTTTTGGAACGGGGGATCGTTAGTTATAGGGGAGTAGATGAAGGTTGAGTTGTGGAGAGACAGCAAAGAATTTGTCTACCTCCATTTGTGGTTGATTAGGGTACGGATCCCTGGTTATGAGAGCGTTGGTAAAAAGAAATACCCTACGGCTGACCCAGCAAACGTCTTACCACATGCACAGCATCACCTTACTCTTGGACTGGTAGGACTGCACTACTGCTGCCCGACCCAGCAAACGTCTTACCACATGCACAGCATCACCTTACTCTTGGACTGGTAGGACTGCACTACTGCTGCCCTTTCTGGGAGATCTACCCACGGACGCTTCCAGAATGGCCCACCTAGAGGGTTGCTCTTTCATTTCCAATCACAATATTGTTCAACCAGTCCGTAAAGGGGGAAGATTTTGTAGAAGTACGCGCTCTCCCTTGAAAATCGACAAGAAATCTTTCTTACTTACTTGAGTGAGGACCTTCATCATTTGTCCATTCGGAACAGCCAAGTGTGGTAACTAGACAGGGAGTTGATAAGTATAAAATGGTTCCAGTCCGCCAGTAAAAATCCAATACATTTGATCTCCCTGAGTGAGAAAACACCGTTCCTTGCTCATAAAGCCTAACCTCATCCTCGGTTGGAAAGGGGATCATGCTTTCCTTGACAACAAACCGTCGCCAAATCCGACCTGATGTGTTGAAAGGTGCGGCCGAGAACTGGCTGGTTTTTCGTCTTATATATTTTATGGATGGGTTACCTTCTCCTACGTTTCTTTTTTTTGAGGTGTCTTGTGTTAAAGACCGTTTTTCACAGGAAAAATATATAATACAAGAGAGGGTTAGACCGCCATGCTACTTGATAGAAATAACTACGTCTATCTGTATGTGCGTGTGTCTGTCTGTCTGTCTGTCTGTCTCTCTGTCTGTCTACCTGTCTGGTTGTCTGTCTGTTTGTCTCTCCTCTGTCTGCCTGTCTATGTGTCTAGAAATTCGGCACCACCTGATCAGCCAGTCGAGGGGCTGGATAAAATTGTGGATTGGATAGATATATGGGGCATGGTTCAAAATGCATGGAACACACATGAACTGAGCAAAGGCCCGCCCACTGTGCGCGGAACGCACGCTTAGCCACTATATCAGAAATTCGTTATTCGGTTCCAGAAGAGCCCGGAGAGCGGAAAAAGTGGGAAACGATAGTCAATGGGTAGGCTCATAAAATGGAGCTGCGCCCGCTTCGAAAGCTTCAAAAATCGTAACTGGGTTCCAGATAAGCCCCGTGAGCGGGAAAAACAGTAAACGAGAGGAAATGGGCCGGCGGATGGGAAACACACCCGCGATGGGCGTTGCTCGAATCGAACTACTATTTCCTCTACCAACTGATAAAAATACCACTTCTTCCACTCCATACGGAACTGTGTAGTAATTCTCTCTCTCTCTATCTCTATCTCTCTCTCCCTCTCTCTCTATTCGAATAGGCAGGGGAGACTCATTTTGCACGAAAGAGGAGGATTGCTTGGTGAAGATGGCTAATCCGGCTGGTCAAGACATGAGAGAAAAGTCAATCTTAGGCAGCGTTCACACTTCGCGACAGCAGTGGCGATCGCCGCGATCGTCGTTACGCGTCAGAGCGCCGCTCCCCAAGGCTATTACTTGGACCGCTAGAACTGATAAATGAGAAAATACAACTTGTGATACCTTTTTTCTCTTAGTAATGGCTTTTTTCTCTTAGTAATGGCTAGAAAATGAAGATTTTTTTCTACTTAAGAAGATCTGAACTATAAGGGAGGAGGAGGTTTCACCCTTTGTTCAGGCCGGGATAAGTGAAACTTCATTCGATAGGCCAGCTTTTCTTTGTTTCCTTTGTTTTCATTGTTTCAATTTATATGAGTGCCTTGAAACTTCCCTACTGGCCGAATTGTTTAACTTCCCAAATATTTATTGTTTACAAGTCGAAAAGAAATTAGAAATTAGAAAAGAAATTCAGAACACTAATTTTTTTATGCAACATCGCCACGATCGTCGCGAAGTATGAATGCTGCCTTACAAGTGTTGGCTTACAAGGGAACCCCAGCAGGTCGATCCGGCCGTTTGCAAAGAGATGTATATAGATGGATCTGCCTTGACCGCTAAATTCAAATCTGCCCTCGAAATTTGCGGAACGATTTTCTGAAGGGAGGTACGGACCATTCATTCTTTGCTATGTTCCAAAACACTTCTGTTTAGTTAATTTACCTAGTTCTTCGATCATTCACATCAGGAGCAATTAAGTTTGCCATTTCTTGTTTCTTCGACAAGCTTCATTATGATGATATCCATTTATATTTATTCATTAGAGCTTGCAGTAAGAGATGAAGGCCTTATGGTTTGAAAGCATATGGTATTCTTCCACGAAATGATGGAAATAAAACAAGCTCTCACAATGAGCATAGCGAATAAAGAAGTACTCTTTACACACGGTACAGTCATAGGAAGGAAAGCAGTTCTGAAGAGGTGTTCCATACACCAGGATGTGCTTCGAAGTATCCAGCTGAATACCAAGAATAGGATAAGAAATCTTCAAATTTGGGTGAGCAAAATTGAAAATAGGCTCGAGATAGAAGTAGGAGAATGGAGTCCCGTTGATGTATTGATGAAGTTATATTACATGTTATATTGTGTCGTTGTTATAACATTGCTATGTTATTACATGTTATGTTATGTACACATGTGCTCCTAAACCATAGATCTTCATTTCTGAATGCAAGCTCTAATGAACGGATATCATGGCTAAAACTTCTCAAAGGAACCAGAAACGGCTGTCAAATAATCAAAGAACTGTGTAAATTAGCTAAACAGAAGTGTTTTGGGGACTCATATGAAGTGTCCTACACAAAAGCAAAGGTTCCTAAAAGTCAGGGATCCCAACATATGACTTCGAGGATCTGAAGTAGTACGTTTATCCACTACCGGTCGCTTGCAGCAGTCAGTTATCGTTCCAACTCGTGCGAACATAGCAGAGGACGAATGGTCCGTAACTCCCTTCATAGAAACATTCAGGGGGTCAAGACACGTCCATCTATATACATTCCAAGCAAACGGCCGGATCGACCTCTTGGGGTTCCCTTATCAGCTGAGCCTTCTAACAAAGACGGATCAGTTTTAGCGATGATGAATTGTTGGGAACGGAGAATTCTTCGATTTCTAGGCGAGGATGTATTTGGACTCTGGGAGCATTCAGGGAATAGTATCGGTTGAGCTATCAAACTTTGAATACGTTC
This sequence comes from Cooperia oncophora, assembly GCA_036418165.1. Classification (NCBI taxonomy): domain Eukaryota; kingdom Metazoa; phylum Nematoda; class Chromadorea; order Rhabditida; family Trichostrongylidae; genus Cooperia; species Cooperia oncophora. The sequence continues at coordinate 77,991 of MU911961.1, read as the reverse complement.
TCATTTCCTAGTTTGACATTTGTGGATTCAGTTTTTATCCTTACGATGTGGTACCTTATTCTGGTCGGAAAGCGAAAGGGCATGGTCTCGAAAACTGTTCAGTAAATCATATTTTGCACAGACCTCGGCGGAACTCTGCTTGGTTAGACATCTCATTGAAAGCTAAAACTGCATGGGTACATTTGTTGAGTATTTGACCGAGAAGCTACATCTCCTGAGAAGGCACATGAGGGCGATCAAAAGATCCTAATTCTCATCTCGTAGACAAGCATCAAACATGTGCGCTATTAGGTCTGACTGGAAGCTTTTTGATTCACCTCAGTCACGGAGGTTTATGATAGGATGGGGGAATTAGCAGAAGTCATAGAGTGCTATAACAGTTTCACTGAGCATCACCCTCACTTGATGGGGAGGTTCAAAACAGGGTGCATGGACCTTAGAAGCAATCGTTCCCCAACCTCACTTGATGGGGAGGTTCAAAACAGGGTGCATGGACCTTAGAAGCAATCGTTCCCCAAGTGGGGCTCCATGCGATGCACGTTTACAAAGTCTCCCAACTAATAAGCACTTGAACCAAGTTTAAGCTGCAATATTGAGCATCAATCCTAGTTCATATCGCAAGTTTTGAGCCGCCCTTGCAATTCAAAAGCTTAGATCAAGTGCAAGACGTCAGTGTCACAAACTCCCTTCAGTGTCGACCCAACACTCGATTCCAACGAGGTAAATGTCGACAGTGGTCAAAAACTGTACGGCAGCGACATGTAGAGCAGAAAATTGTCTACAACTACCATAGAATAGATTACAAAAGTTTTCAAATGTAAGTAGAATTTTGTTAGAAAAGATGCCACTACTCATAATTGCTTACAAAAGTATGTGGGAATCGAAATTTGACGAAAGAAGAATACTTTTGATTTCCGCCAGATGGGAACTTCCCCATTCGTTCCTGGGATAAGGGAACTTCTACCTGCTTTGCTTCGTAGCATCTTGTGAGCGACTTTACATTTTTCTATTATTGGGTAAATTTTCTTCGTACCAAAAGTATGTGGACCCTTCAGGAAAAAATTGAAAGCTTTTATGGGATTAGAGACTGGTAGCTCCTTCACGATTCCGTGCTAGTTCATTCAGTTCATCCGGTATGCTCATGGAAACTTGACTTCTCATGGTTGTCTCGTGTATAGTGTCTCAAGCAAAAATGCTGCGGCCTCGATGCCGTGAACCTCATATCACTGCCGCCTGCTATTATAGGCCCGCTGAAGTGCGATCCCCTGTCGTTTTTAAGTTCTCCCGCTGTGAAGCATGTTTCCTGCATCGCCCAATTCAAAAAGAGCAGAAGGTGAGAATCAATCACCTGATCGTGTGAACGTTTCATGTTGGAAACACAGGCACCATTTTTCCGCTTTTTCCAGAGCCATAGCAAACCACACAGACTCCAAGTTCAAAGAAGCATTTCAAGATCACCAGCAGCTACCTACTAAGGTCACTCCAAGGAGGCAAATTCCGTTAGCGCCAGGAACTTTTTCTCCGCCCGGGAAGATTATCTAGCTAAAAATGTTTGTGAGATGCTGTCCGTTTTCAACTTGGCGATTTCTCCGAAGACTCCCTCATGTCATGTTGTAGTATTTTCGCAGACAAACTCATCTTGCCATTCCGTACTCACGTTTGTTCATGAAGTACATTCGTTTGATCAGAGAGCGCCCGAAACGACCATTTTCGAGTTCAGCGAACTATTCTAGGCGCTCTCTCGACCAAAAGACCGTAAGTTGTACCATTAATTGATATGGGCCTCATTCCTCTGAACCTGAGGAAACCCCGACAAACAGCGTCGGTGGGATTGCTCGGTGGAGGCTGCAAGAATCTCAGGGTCCCTGGAGACTCAAGCTGCCTAGGACTAGGGCGACGATTTGTACTTTCAACGGCAGACGCCTGCAGCTCATGACGAAGATCTGATGATGCAGGCAGGAAGATTGAGTACGACGTCATACTGCCCAAGACGCGGAGACATAGCCCGCTAAACGTTCTATACGAAACTGGAGAGAAAACATCATGCGAAAGCATAGGCACTTGGCCATGAACATCGATTCGTACAAAAATCTCCGATCAGGATCTCACTATTAGACAGGAAACCCTCTCTCGCCCAAATTCTTCAGGGCCTATCTCGAAAAATTCATGGGTCAGCTGGAATGGGAAGACATGGGAGTGAAGATCGATGGCTGGCAGCTACACCATCTCCGCTTTGCTGACGACATCGCTCTGATAATACCAGACACCGAGCAAGCGGACGAATGCTCACTGACTTCGACAGCACGTGTGGGAAAATCAGGCGATCAAATTTGCAGCTGACGAGGGAGGCCGTTCAGGTCGTGGCGCGCTTTTCAGATGTGGTTCGCTGAATGTTGTAGAGTTCCATATAAGGATCACAAAAATGGGTATCGTTTTTGCTATGCGTTCCTGGGAATGCCAAAAAGGAGTGAAAATTTGCTGAGGAAAAGCGACTTTGAATCGTTTTCCTGGGCTCTTTTCTATCTCTAATGTTGACTACGTATATCCCTATAATTCCTCTACCCTACCGAACCGACCGATGCTATTTGAAGAAGAGCGTGACCAACAACTACCAGAGTGATGATTATTGTTGTGATAGCCCTACAAAAGGGTCGGTCGTATACAACAAACATTTTCCCATTGTCTCTCCTACCGGCAATCCACTCCCAGCAATTCCCCACAACTATGTATAGCGGATGAGGCCCTCGTCGACTCGGAATTGAAAACAACACAAGTAAAGGTGGAAGAAGTACATTAACTGGCACACAGCGAGGCAGCATTGAAGCTTCTCAGATGATTCTCACAACATCCCACCCAGCTCATAGGGGATGGTATTCAGAGCCATGTTGGAGGAGACGTTATCCAACTTCGACCCAGATCTTTCTATTTACTATTAGTACACTCATAATTAACAAATACAAACTTTGAAAATGGACATATATGTGCATTGCACAATATCTACACCTGAAAAGTTAAAGTGGAACCACCACTGGGTGCGTTGATCGGGTGCCATTGCCAACCGAGTGGTCATTATCGAAACATGCAGGAATTTTTTTGCCGAGAGGTTGTATACAGGCACAAATGATTGCCCAAACCACAATTCTGGCACCTATTTCAGGCGCTGAGGCCATTCGGCGCGATCATGGCGCTAAACAGCCCATGTATGCAGGTTCACAACGATTCTGTGCAAGAAAGCTCATGCAACAAATTGACTCACTCGTGAGTAGGGCATCAAATAACCCCCATACGCCAATTTTCAGCAAGAGTTTCCTTAGAAGAGTGGAACTTCGACTTTTTGAGACCTCATTTCGAGAGTGCAATACTTAAGTAGAGCCGATTCGTGGACTATTAGTGTATGGATTGAGCCCTTAAATGGCTCATATCCCTGTTATATACACCATCACGCATGCAGAAATACAAAGAAACGGAAATCCGAGAAATGCAAGAATTGGTCCCCAAGCGGATTTGATCCACAAACAACCTTCCTTTCCAGAGCCCATCGCACTACCCACTTCACCATCCGTCGACAATGCAAGGACTGCTGCGGGAATCATTGGAGTAACTTCAATACTACCTCTTCCTCCATGCCATAATCCTTACTTTCTTTTTGACTTTATTTTGCTCTCTTTTCAGTCATAGTTAAGGAACACCTAATAAACTATGCATGCTTGAAGTTACAGTTAGAATAGAGCCGGTAAAATGATTGGAATTGCCCTTTCTGGAAAATTTTTTCGTCATTTTTTGACATTCTCGTAAACGCATAGCAGAAACGAATTCCATTTTTGTGATCCTTATAAGAACCTCTACAACATTCAGCAAACCACATCTGAAAAGAGCGCCACGACCTGAAGGACCTCCTTTGTGAGTGTGACGAAGACGACGTTTATGAAGAACAGACTGGTTTCCAATGCTTCTCGCTCGGACAAACGTCACTGAATGCTCTAGCATTGTATACGTTAGTCGATAAAACATTATGATGAACGACTTAGCGTCAGAGCTGAGCATGAGCAAGTGAGCGGCTTGAAGAGCTTTCAAAGACATCGAGGGAAAAGCGAAGAAGGCAAAGAGTGCCCGGCTCCATGCCCACCTCTTCAATCCCGTTGTCTTTCTCTTTAGCTCACTCCTCAGAGATTTGGACTCTACGAGAATCCCTACGAGGATGAGCATGCGGTTGGCGTTAATCAGCGCGACTGAAAGAGCGTTGCTCCAAGTTTCACGATACACGGTCAGAGAGATAGAATCCGGAGCTCCGCACTCCGAAAGTATCAGGCTGGAAAGAACTTGCAGCTCCGAAAGTATCAGGCTGGAAAGAAAGTCTTGTTACTGTTGTGATTTTTTATGTTTTAACTCGACATAAAATAAAAATTTTTACAAAAAATAAAAAACAATTTCATAATCGACGCTAATAGCCACATAGTGCTCCATCTAGTCGGCAAGTCAGTGATCCCCTTCTCCCATAGCTAGGGTGATTGTGAGTCAAAGAAGTAAGCAACTTTTCGAATAATGTCATCAAAATTGCTGAAGGCTTTCTCATCTAAGAAAGTCTCAAGGGGCGGAACAGGTGGTAGTCGGAGGAAGCTATGTCAGCAGAATACGATGAGCGGGGTCTGGTCTCCCAGCCTTGCTCCTCGACTATTCGGGAGGTCTCCATGGCAGTATGATTCTTTGCGTCCTCACGAACGAGGTGCCCGAAGCCGTCTCGACCATTTTTGTGCACCAGTTTCCACGAGTTTCTGGGGCTGAGCGGTACGGGAGCGGTGACCATGTGTTCTTACAAGGCAGCTCGTTGTACAGCATCTCCCTCGCGTCCTAGAATCAGAACAGGAGAACGTTCTCAGAATGCATGCCCGTTTTGAATTGCTAGGATGGCCCTTCTCCTTGAGAGACACATAGTACTGTATGGATTGAAATCACAGAAGATCCTCTCATCTCTACTGAGCGAAATCACAGAAGACCCATCTCTCATCTCTACTGAGCAGTCTCCTAGAAACTCGTTTTGACCAGGGTGGAAAGGGAGACTGAGTACCCGGGTGCACATCGCGCTATCCGTCAGCTGGAAGTAAATGCCATAGTCGTAATCAGGGCACTGAATAACAAATAAAGATCAACTTTCGAGAATTTTCTTGCCTGATGGTATGTGAAAATCAGAGTTGTTGAATAGAACCGACTAATGGGTAACTATTTAGAATGTGCCTATAAATGGCAGATATCCGAGTAAAATTTATAAACAGACACATATGGAAGCGAGAGCAGCGGAGCATAAAGAATGCAAAAACTCGCAAACCTAGTAGAGTCGAACCATGAACCCCCACCCTCACTGTCAGATTGAGAATCCTCCACGTTGTCCACTAGGCTATCCGATCGCTGTAGCTGAACACCGCTCCGACCGTTGAAGAAACCACTTCGAGGAGCCGCTCAGAGCCGCTCACTTTTAATCACGTGCCTCAAGTAAGACCCCATTTGCGACTATTTTCCTCCTCGATTCCTATAGTACCTTTATAAGGACCCTCCATCAGCAACTGGTCAAAGTTGCAAGTGATTTAGTGCCCACTGAGGCTCAGAAACAGCCGGTTTCCATGGACTTATTTTTCACTCCTTTTTCGATATTTCCACAGGTGTTCAGGAAAAATGACCATCAGTTTTTACTCCATGCACGTGACCTCACATCATGCAAAAAACCGTTTTCAAAAAGCTTGAACTACGTTCTGAACGACCTCCCTGGTTAGTGCTTGATTCCATTCAGTGCTGGTTGACGCGAAGAGACCAAGGGATGCGCATAGGCAGCAGGTATGCATTTGCTGTAGGTCCGGGAAACCCGCATAATAAAATCCCATGGAGGGCATTGATAGGTGATACTCTTTTTTTGATCTCATTCGAGAAATTCGCGACTGCAGAGGAGGCTCCATGGAATACATATATTATGCTCCTGGGCCAGAGTTTGAAAAACTCGCAGCTTTTAACTTGAAGATGCGACATAGTTGAGGAATGCACTTCACTGGAGCTCATCGTTGAAATTAAAACGCCACCAAAATGACCGGACGCGACACAGTTGGGGAATGCAGTTTACTGAAGCTCATCTTTGAAATTAAACGCCACCAAAATGACCGGACCCATCTGAGAATAGCTGAGAAATGACCCACGATACTTTGACAAAAATTTCGAGACAAGTTCCTTCACTAAGCGACACCTATAAACTACAAGGTAATCACCGTTGAGAACTAAGACTAGTGCCCATCCCTCACACAGCTTCTCGATTACACTTTTATAGAACAACGGCAACTACGATGAAAAGAAGAGCTGGAGCTCATTTTCAAGAAGACAATAAGTCTAACTTTTTTGTTTTCTGTAGGGTGGTCTACGGATCAAAGTAGGTGGTTTTCAAATCAAATTTCAGTGACTAAGAGGGGTCGCATTCCCTGACAAGTTTTATAATCTTCTGGCATAACCTCATCGTCACATGCGGTCTTCGCACTGCCGAAGAGTAGAAAGAAATTGAGCGCTTTTGAATAAATAGTGTGTGATGTCATCCACTTGCTTCGGAACTTAATGTGAAACATTTACCGTTTACGACTTCCAGTAAGTATTGCATTTTGGAATGCATGAGGGACTCAAATAATTTTTCTTTAAACAATGTATCATCTTGCGCAGTCTCAGCAGCTTGCATGCTTTTACGCTCATACCTTTACGCAGCGAGTTGGATAAACGTCACCATGCCTGGTTTTAACTGCGAAGAAAGCATTTAAACAAATAAGGCTGCAATCAAGTTCACACACATTCAATTTCGAACAGAAGTGTTTACGTTTCTATAGCACCTTACATGGTAGTAGAATCCTACCTGAGTGCCAGTGAAGTAATCCTCGCCACATTATGCATGGAATGTAGAAGCAAAGCGCTTCCAAAGCTAGCACAAACGGTACCCATTGATAGTAGCTGATTTGACGTGCCCTAAAACCTAATTCATTAAAAGATAATCCATTATAGAGCATAAATGTACATAAACCCTCCAATAAACAAGACTTGAATATCGAAGCATTTTCATCGATCAAATCTAATACATGCACCTATGTAAAGAATAGCGCGATACGCTGATTCGAAAAATTGATAGTGCTCTGACTGCAGTTCCCTGTTAAAGAAAACTATCAAAGGCATAGTCCCAAGTAGAGGCGGCCGTTCAAAATGAAATGTATAATGATGGATATGTAATAGGATCGTAATTGTAAACCTTCGTGGGTTAGACCTTATCGTGGTGTACGAGCTTGAACGGGATCGGAGTCCCCTGCAAGCTGTCACTGACCGGTGGTGTAGCGCTCGATTTAGCACACAGCTAAAAGCTCATAATCTCAGAACAGCAGGCTACACAAATAGGAGACGGACGAAAGCAAGCCACCTGATCACGTGTACTTAAAACTGCGGAAGCATGATTTCGGCCACTCAGCTTTCGGCGCCTATTGATGAGGCTCAACGGATTAAGTGTCAAGTAATCGGACCTTGCAAGAGGAATTGGAAAGAGCCACTGAAATGCACGTGGATTGATGGAGCGGCAATATATACCATTTTCACTTCAAATCGGACACTTTTCAAACCAAATTGGACACTTTTCAAACCAAATCGGACACCTTTCAAATCAAATCGGACACTTTTCAAACCAAATCGGACACTTTTCAAACCAAATCGGACACTTTTCAAACCAAATCGGACACTTCAAATCAAATCAAACACACCCCTTACAATTAGGTGGTTGATAACTAGACCACACTAGGTACTGTTGCAAGCTCCGCCCCATTATCCCCGCCCATTTCTCAGCAGGTAGGGTTTTCCGAGGTGCTTCATGTAATCTGCTCCCTCGGCTTCTTTTTCGATTTTTGCCCTTTGCACACACACTTTAACTGGAAAAGGTTGACACCTATACAGATCTGACTCCGCCCACTTAACAATGAAGTTACGTAAGTTCTGAATTTTTATAACGCTTTTCGCGACGTAGTTCTTTTCACATCCAATCTTCACAAAACGAATAACCCAATGCACAGCACACCAGGCCCCGCCCCTCTACTCACGCCCACTTGTGTTTATCGCGGAATTTTGCTTTTCTGCCCGATTTCGCTTTTTTAGGCTTCAGCGATTGGCTCCGACCACCAATGGAAGCTCCGCCCACTTTGGGGAGGCCCCGCCCACTTTTCAAAAATGACGCAAATCGGCGGGCTAGTGTCCGTTCTGGAGCTTTACGGCCTCTCCCGGCACATAGAATAAAAAAAGGGAAAAATCGGAAAAAAAAATGGAAACTTTGTTCTGAGCGAGGGGAGAGGCCGTAATCCGCCAGTAGGGACACTAGCCCTGCCGATTTGCATCATTTTCGAAAAGTGGGCGGGACTTCCCCAAAGTGGGCGGAGCTTCTACTGGGGGCGGAGCCAATCGCTAAAGCCTAAAAAAGCGAAAATCCGGAAGAAAAAGCAAAATTCTGCGATAACACAAAGTGGGAGGGTCAGAGGGGCGGGACCTGTTGTGCTGTGCATGGTTATTCGTTTTATGGAGATTGGATGTGAAAAGAACTACGTCGAAAAAAGTTATAAACTTTCAGAACTTACGTGACTTCATTGTTAAGTGGGCGGAGTCAGATCTGATAGGTATCAATCTTTTTCAGTTGAAGTGTGTGTGCAAAGGGCAAAAACAAAAAAAAGTTGAGGGAGTAGTTTCATGAAGCATCTCGGAAAACCCTGTCTGGGCTGAGAAGTGGGTGGGGATAATGGGGCGAGCGTGTAACAGTACCTAGTGTGGTTTAGTTATCAACCACCTAATTGTAAGGGGTGTGTCCGATTCGATTTGAAAAGTGTCCGATTTGGTTTGAAAAGTGTCCGATTTGGTTTGAAAAGTGTCCGATTTGATTTGAAAAGTTTCCGATTTGGTTTGAAAAGTCTCCGATTTAAAGTGAAAATGGTATATATTGGAGCCCACAAACGTGACTAGATGTCTGGAGGTGTCGGCTTCTAAGGTGTCACCAAGTTCTGCGAGCATGTGCGAAGTGTAACGATTCTCGGACACAGTCTCGTCAAGAAGAACATAACAATTTTGATAGTCAACTCGGAGAGCTCTTCCGCAAAGCTGCGTATTAGTGTTAGGCGACTTCAACGCTCTAATTAGATCACGTGAAGAAGATGAAGTGTTCATCGGCCCTCATTCGGCTGAAAAACACAGCGAAGCACGAGAAGGACTGGCAAACTTCTGCGAATCGCTTCATACCTTTCATTTCAGTGACCAATTCCTCAAAGCGTCACATAAAAGCTGTACTTACGTGTCCTCAAATGGACATATTCACGGAATCAACCGCATTTTATGCAATAATAGAAGAGCCGCAATAGATGTAATCGCTGTTCCTTCCTCCAGCGCGGGAGGCGGCCATCGCCTTCTATGAGGACGATTCCATTTTGACAAGGTCTTTTGCGTACGATGCGCGTGCGTTCCAGGCAGTCCCCCCCAACCAGTATTGCGTACGGGAGCACTAGCGGACTTGCGAACGTAGAGCCATTTGAAGTTGTCGACGATATTGATGAAAATTACCAGCGTTCCTTTAGAAAGGTGAGGAAGTTTGCAGACAGCTGTTGTGATGTTGCCTCAAACCACAACAGTCGACGTATATCTGCGTCTACTCGTGTGCTGCTGGAGAAGCGAAGGAGCACCGTCGGCAGAAAAACCATGTAGAATGCACGCCGTGGAATACACGTGCCTGCGTCTCATCGAAACTGCTCGAGAGCACCACTTGCCTTTTTTATAGACATCCTCGATTACAGGAAGGCATTCGATTCGATGGGGCCTGTGAACATTTGGGAGGCGCTAGAAGAGCAAGGTGTTCAGAAGATCTACGTGGGCGTACTGCAGAAGTCTTACAACGGCTGTGCTACTAACTTCAAGGCCCTTTTTTCAACGACGGTGTAGTATCAGTTTAGAAGGGTGTACGAGAGGTGATCCAATTTCACTCTACCTTTTCTCCGCGTGTTTGGGATCCGTTATACGTAGTTATGAATGAAGCAACTTTGGATTGAACATCGACGGTGCCCTTATCAACCACCATCGATTCGTAGACGACATCGTGCTAATTATACTCGCCGTAGGATGCTTCTGAGATGCTGAATCCTCTGGACGAACAATGGTGTCGGTATGGTCCAACAATGAACACCTCAAAAAATAAAGTCATGGACCCGATTCGCAAGTTATGCGGCCGTATTCTGAGAGGAAGCCCTATTGAAGACATCAAGGAATACGTGTATCTCTGGAATCTACTATATATCAGGAATGTCTCATCCGGGGAGATAGCAAGTGGCTGCAAGGCTGGATGGGCGCAATTCAACTTGTAAAATAGCGTCGTGGAGGATATCAAGAATCACAAGCTCCAAGCAGACCTATCCGCGCAACAGAATTGCCTGCCCTAAGGTCTGCAGATAAAACTTGGGCCCTAAGAGAGCGCTCAAAAAGCGGTTGAAATCTGCCCGAACATCAGTTGGACATCGTCCTGTGGGACTGACGTTGGTCGTGCCGGAATTGAAACTTCCCAACTCAGACGTCAGAACCGTGTCAGAGATCAAGGGCATTGTACTTCACGTCGACGATACAAGTCCGATTTTCGCGGACCATGGATGAGGGGAAAGTGACGGACGATGAAGCTCCGCGACCGTGCGGTGGTACCCAGGTGACAAGGAGCGACCACTGGGATGTCCTCACCTGCGCTGGGCAGTTAACTTCTCGTAACAATGTTTGTTTTTCAGACATTCTTAAGGTCTCTGTGCACTGGACAATAGAGGCTCAAGGCAGAGAACAATGGGGAAAAAGTTAGGATCCGCACAAGGTCAATAGCCGAACTCGTCTTCCATATCTGCTATGGTCCTCTCCAGACGAAATTTTGGAAAGGGTTAACGCGAACCATACGTAAAATTAATGCGAACTCAGGCGTGAGGTTGGTTTGCCCGTGACGCAGTCGCCGAATGGCTAGGCGGCTAAGTACGGGGTTTTCGAGGAGTGATTAGCAGCATGCTATGGAAAGGTTACTACTGTTGCGTCTTCTACCTAGTCGCGTCTTCTACCATATCCCTTGATTTGCAACTGGACCATCTCGTTTGCTGCACAGCACACGGTCTCTTCGTCTGCTCGCCGGTTTCTCTGCCAGCTCACATGAGCGCCCCGTAAGCTTTCCAACATTCAACGGTGCTACGCGGATCTTTTCAACGTTACACAACTTCTGAACTAGCCTGTTTGCCCCCCCCCCCCCAGCTCTGAAACTCATCCGGAATATTTCACCAACGAGTGACATTCAGATTGCGACTAGGTAGAAGACGCAACAGTAGTAACCTTTCCATAGCATGCTGCTAATCACTCCTCGAAAGCCCCGCACTTAAAAGAGATGTAACCTTCTGAAAAGAGCCCAGGACGCTGATAGGTCCAACAACCGCGCTCCAATGACGATTTTCCAATAAAAGCGGTCGATTAATAGTCGAGCACAGAAAGATATACCCCGGTTCTTCCATTTTTTTCATTTGGTTCCGTCATTTCTGTGTTTTTCTATGTTTTCACTTTGTTGTGTCGTGCATGTTTTCATGATTTCTCCGTCCCATTCAGTGAATTCACATCTGGGGCCTGACACACAAACTGGGCTATTTTTTTACCACTTCAGCCTATCAATGATCATCATTAGTCGCTGTTTCGATTCTTTCCTTGTTACAAGTTGCATGTCATACATGGTTGTCGAACGACGAGCTTATTTTGAATCCTAAGACAAAATTGCAGGCAATCCGAGGCTGTTGTTCAGCCTCATATTGGGCGAAGCTAAAACAGCCTCTTATTGCTTGGACTTCAGAGGAGAGTCTGCCTTTCGAAATTCCAGATTCTATTTCAGGAAGCCGTTTCGTGTGAACAGACATCTTGTCACTTAGAGCAGGAGGGGAGAGGGGTCGTAACTGGACCCTCTTGGAGGGGGGGGGGTCGTACTCACACCACCATTTTGCACATCCCCATGCTGTACCCTAGGGCTGGGGGGGGCAAACAGGCTATTCCAGAAGTTGTGTAACGTTGAAAAGATCCGCGTAGCACCATTGAATGTTGGAACGCTGACGGAGCGCTCATGTGAGCTGGCAGAGGAACCGGCGAGCAGACGAATAGACCTGTGTGCTGTGCTGTGCAGCAAACGAGATGGTCCAGTTGCAAATCAAGGGATATTGGTCGAGGCTTCAAAGCCCTTCTGTGTGGCAAACCAAAAACCACCAACGGAGTGGCTGTAATAGTCTCGCAACGTTTTCGGGACTCTATAGCATGCGTAGAACGCTTCCATGACCGCCTAATGAAAATCGTTATTGCTATCGAACAGCGGCTGTACCATTTCTTCTCTGCCTATGCTCCACAGACGGGATGCTCCGAGCGATTCAAGGACGAGTTCTGGTCCCTGCTTGAGGAGAAGACAGCTGAGACACCGTCAGAAGACGTCGTAATAGTTGCTGCTGTCCTGAATGGGCACGTAGTGCTACGAAAGATGGCTGTGGTTGTCATGGTGGTTTCGGTTATGGGCCACGTAACGCCGATGGCGAGCAAATCCTCGAGTGTGCAGAAGTCCATGACCTAGTCATCTTAACTACACAGTTCTCAATAAACGTGGCTCCCACCTCATCAGCTTCTACAGTGGGGGTTCCAGAACGCAGATCGACTTGGTCCTTGTTAGACCAAGGGCTTATCACGGACCCGAAGACTGTGCCGTAGTATTAAATCGAAAAGCTGCGTAAGTTTGGAGGAGATTCATTAAGGAGATTCATTAGAGTTTCGGAGGAAATTAACAGACTTTGGTTTGATGCACAAATTGACGACAAAGGAGATTGATCCTAGTTTGAGCGTCATATTTGAAATGTCGCCGTCTACTGGACTATCCAGGGGCACAGTTTTCGCCTGCGACCTGATAGACATAAAACCGTGCTTCTGAAGGATCTTTTGTAGTCATAGTGGCTCTTTGAAGCAAGCTGAATTGTGATTTCTCCAAGTGGAGGTACACTCGTACATTGCAGGTTTACCTACCCAGTTGGAAAACCTACTAAAATTTAGTTCAATTTCCTCCGTACTTGATTTATTTGGACTATTTCATTCACTGCTTGTTGTACCTCTCACACTGGATATGTTCCCCATGAGATTACCTCACAGTTCCTATACCGGTCTGGGTTCTTGGAGATGTTTGTGGACCCTGTAAGTTGGAGACCAGAAGCACGCTTTCTATGGTGACTTGCGATGTTAGCAGAGCACTGCTCTTCCTCTCCTTCATTGGCCCATTCCTCTTGCCTTGTCCCCAGTAACCCACCCTTCTGTCTCTACATCTTTGGTTTCCGTACCTTTTTCCTCAGCTTCTTAACAGTGATTATTTCGATCCTACTGTAACTTTGCATGATTCTTCTTGTAATTTGTGGTAATCGTCACAATAGTACATTTAAATGAATTAATAAACCTCGACTCTTTATACGGACAACATTGGAGAGCTCATTTGAAACGCGGCAATGTGAACATATTTTGCGCTTCTAAAACATCTACTGTAAGCATACAAGAAGACTTGCTATAGATAGCCGATTAGATCCACTATTCGCAATCATTTTCATGGACAGCCTTGAAAGAACAGCCTCGGCGTCTGGATATATCGATGATATTTTCATTGTCACAAGAATTGCAATTGCGAATTGCAATTGCTGAAAAGAACTGCGTTACGACAGACAGTTGGAAAGCTGAATGGAGTCAGTCGTGAAGCTGACAGCTAAACATTCTCTCCCGGATAGTTTTGAATCATTTCTAAACACCAAGGTCAACATTTGGGAAGGTATGATCAAAACCAAGTTGGCATCCCAGAACATCCTCATTCACGCGAGAAGTTGCCATTCTCTTTGCATGAAGGTGAACGTAGTCCGGTATATGATCACGACCTCACGCGCGAGCTGGCCTCCATGAATCATGAATGACGGAGACAGAAGTGAAGAATATTTTGCCACAAAACGGATATGCCTGTTATTTGAAGCATCTCTCAGTTTACGACAGTATCTTCGCGTTTATATGAGAGTGATGTGAAAGATGTAACTGTGTGATTTGTGGAGAACATATGGCTTGCCAAGAAAAGCATGTGATGTGCAAATTAGTGTGCTTTCCAGGACGCGAGTTCCAAGCAAGAGAAAAACCAAGGCTACTCCCTAAGAGAGAGGAGGAACAAATAGGCTTTGCGGAACCCGCAGAGCTATCCAGTGAACCGGCTGAAAATCATCGCAGTCCTTCCACTTTTATTTCTGTAAATAACTGCTTTGTAGTGAGGCTTGACGGAGCTTTGTCTTTCTTCCCCCTTCTACATAGGTTGTTGCTGTCTCTAATATTCACTAATAATACTGTAACATTGTAAGAGTATGTGCTGTTTGAGATCGAGACACCTGGAGAAGGGCATATGCTCGGAACATTGTCAAATGATAAAGATTTAACGGAAAGAAGAGTCCCGCAGTTCCACACACTATAGCAGAATTGAAGACAATGGGGCTCGAGAAATCATAGGTTCTAACAATAAGTGCACTGTTTTCTGGAAAGGCTCCTTTTTCAAAAAGTTTGGATGTTCAAAGAAAGTGTATTTCCAGAGTTACTGACTCATTTCGAAAACATACTGCAAAAGATCGCTATGCCACCCTTGCCCCTCACCAAACCCACAAATGAAACACAAAAAAGGCAGAAAAGTAGACAAAAAAGGCAAAAAAGTGAGCTATCAGACAGGATACTAGAATTTCCAAATATTAGCGCGCAATCTCTGGATGCGCGCTCATATTCGGAAATTCTAGTATCCTGTCTGATATCCTCTACTTTTTTGCCTTTTCTGTCTACTTTTCTGCCTTTTTTGCGTTTCATTTGTGGATTTGGTGAGCGGCAAGGGTGGCGTAGCGACAATTGGAATTACGCTATGGTTACGATCGGCACGCGGTCGTGATGGTTCTGCTATCGGTACAGTGAAATTTCGCTGCTATTCCTTTCACAGGACTGTCCGTCGTACCTCGTCGACGTCAATGATACGACAATAAGTATAGTTTGGTGTCATGGTGTTCAGAGAGCGTTGGACTGTCAAATGATTTTTGGATCAACTAGAGCTGAATTAACTCGCAAGCAGAATCTATGCAGGTTCCTCTGCGCCATAATTGCATTGTAATAAATCTAAATATGCAAAAAGCCAAAATCTAACGGTCATTACAATCCAAGTCCTACAAAGTGAAGCGTGACTGAAAACTGAAGTGAATAATATGGTCGGCCCATAAGTAAAGACGTTTTTCTCACTCGAAATATCACGCCAAAGATGAAAAGTTTTGCCATTGAGTTTCATAGCGTTTTGCAGAAAATTTCTCACTCTATAGATAACCTCCTTAGTTTTCTTAAAGTTCTTCTTTCCACTGATTATTTAAGTGCTCAAACTGGGCTGTCATGTCGATGAAATTGAGCATTTTCGATAGCCTCCCTATTTCACCTCTAATTGAAAAGCTAAAAGCGCACAGACCGGGTTGCTATCTATATGGTCAGGATTCTATGTCTGAATGCTTACAACAGTTCAATTTATTTAAAGAATTCCATTTCGAGCTCACACACACGCATCGAATCTAATGCCCTACTGAGTCCAAGTGAGAATTTATTGAATCACTTATTGACGGAGATTCATGCCGAAGATCGAGGAATTGCTCAAGGCCATAAGATGCTTTCTTATTTTGATCACGGATCACCTTCACTTGAAGATAGAAATTCAAAACTTAGTGGATGGGCTCTGCAGGCAGTGGCTCCCCTGGAATGCGATGCACATTTATAAGGTGCAAAATCCCATGTCTAATTCGCTTAAAAAATTCCAAACTCCATGAGACGCACTTTTCTCTGGCCATATATGGCACAAGTTTCGAGCTCCTTCTGTAATTTGAGAGCCGAGATAAAGTGCAAAAAGTTGTTGCCGGAAACTCACATTTTTGTCGACCCGACTTTTCGTTTCAGTGAAAAAGAAATCGACAGAAATATAAGAAAAGGCTCTTATTTACATGGTCTTATAGTGCGAAAAATTATCTATCCAATAGTGTAGAACACATTGAGAACAACTGCCATTTTCCATATAAAAATTTGTGTGAGAAAAGAAAACACCATTACTCATTGGCCAACCCGATAATTCAATAACGCAGTGAGTTTGACGCAATGGTGCGCTCCATTACAAGCATTCGGTCTTTGCAGGTTGCCGCGCACGCGACGTCGCGTAGTCCTAAAGACCGTCTCCATGCAACCGTGGCGAACAAAAGCAATCCACCTGCAAAAGTTGCTTCGCCTACTCCAGGGTGAGGTCTGGTCCGTCTATAACACAGGTATCAGTCATTCCAGTTGACACCAACCTGTAGTCCACGCCGTCTTTCAGCTCTTCCTCCCACGCGGAATACGAGGCATTTGCCTGCCTTGAACGACTATGATGAAGAGGAGACAGTTGCAATGAAAATCAATCCATCTCACGGAGTAGGATGCATTTTGACGCCACTTCTTCAACGATCCAGTTGTATAGGCGCAACAGTTCGTCGGTGCGACGCAGCTGTAATCCTATCAGCATCCTTTTCGAAATGGGACATATAGAGGAATGGCAGGAAAGCAAAGGGCACAAGACAGTGAGCTACTATACTATTCGAAAACTAGTACCTTCAGCTATGTGTCTTTGAAATTTTGTATACATAGGCACAGGCGCAAATTGGAAAGAAGCCCATGTCTTTGGAATTGGCGCTGGATTTTCGAATCAGGTGTCATAAGAGGGAAGCACGCTGCTCAAATTTGACCTGTGCCAAACGTAATTGCGTGTAATGGTGCTCCCAGAATGCAAGGTGGTAGATTTGGCTTAAGAACCCGAAGAAAGAATAAAGGAAAAAAATTCGTTGTCTTGGATGGTTCCATAATGTCCATGCTGCACAAGAAAAAAAGGTGAATGAAGTCTAGCGCTCAATGTCTGGTCACAGGGGCTAGGCCTTTGAGAGCATCCCCGCAAGACTGACATCCCTGCAGCAACTGCTGCCCTAGTTATGTCCGGTAAATTGAGGATGGTCAAGAGGGTATGCGCATAGGTACCTAATTTTCTTGTAGAAGCACGAAAGCAGTACCGATTCTATGCCTCCAGCAGTAATGTTCTCATAAGATGTCATTCATGACTGTGGGAACGCCTCCCGGCCCTAAATGAAATATGGATGGTACTCAACCCCGAGCCAAAACTCACAAGCGTTAATGTTGTATGAGTGCAGATGAGAAGCCGCCCGAGTTCTGTCATGGGGAATTACGTGATCCCAAGTGGGTGGCTATCATAGCAATATATTCCTGCACTGCAGCTTTCAAGCGGCTCTATACAGAGATCAAAGTCGTCGCTGTCGGTGGGTATTGCCTGCTCCTCGGCAATCAGATCAATAAATGGTTGGTACCACACAACTGCAAGAAGGTCACCATCGCTCGTCATAGTGCTAGACCCCGAGTAAATGTATTATGGAGCAATGCTGGGACACAAACAATGCTGAGACCTGGATTCAATCGCCTCACTCGCCCAAAATAAAGCCGTGCGATTTCAGCTGTTCTGGTCATTCGGAGGTACTGTCAGAAGGCAAACGCTACGACCTTTTTGCCATTCGCCGGAATTAGCATCAACAGCAATTTACTCGCACTTGTTGAAAAAAAAACCTGTGGTCCAAACCCTTTCGGGGCCCTAGGAGAGGGCGATGATGAAGAAGGAATTTCATTAACTTGAAGCCAAAAGATAAATCTTTTATCTGTTTCCGTCTTCCTCCTTTTATATGAGTAAAACCTCCCACATTTTTGAATGGGATGACCCAATAACGGAGTTCTCGAGGGCTCTTCATATTCCACTACAATACATTCTCCTAGTTTTATTTCTGCTTTTCTTTCTTAGTGTTAGATGTCATCCAAAACAGGATGATGAAGTAACTTATGCGAGCCAGAAAATGCGCAGAGGCCGCAGAGTATCTACTGCCACCAGGTCCTGAAAAGCCGTACAGTGACTTTCATCTCCACTTAAGGATCGAATAGCCACCACAGGCTCATAAATAAAGACCGTTACTCATAGTATGCAATCGCGGCATTTGTATTTGAGCACACCACAGGATGTGAGGGAAGTGGTCTAAGTATTAGATAAGTTAAGTAAAAAAAACAAAAAAGTGCAACAAGACAATTATAATTCTCGAGAAAGGCGAAAGCTCTTTAGAAACAGCGTCGGTACAGCTAGCGATACAGGGAGGGGGGGGGGGAGGAAGGAGAGAGACGTTATCAGAGATCCCCTAGATTGCCGCAGTATGACCCTGAGATTAGAAAAAGCAAAAAGTCAAAACAGCAACGATATTACAACTCTGACTAATGGAAGAAGGACTATCGGTGACCTTCCAAAGAAAAAAAAGAGATTCATCATGGCGTTTGATGCGTCCTCAGACGTTGATCAGAGGTCCACTTTCTATGTCTGCAACATGGTTTTCTGAACAAAGTTATGAGGGTATTATGAGCAGTAAACCTTACATCGATCATGAATACATTAATTCGTGGAAAAAAAATAATGACCGTTTTCGCACCTGCTATTTCACTGATCATAATTGAAAACTTAGGCAAATATAGTAATTCAATATATCGTTCCGACGCATTCTTCGATCTATCGTACAAATTTTTTCCCGCTTCTCTGCCACCATTTCTACTACGATTTTGGGTCATCAGCGAAGATGCCGTCAGGACGCGAAATCCGACTCATCATGCTTCACGAGTAAACTCGGCAGTAATGCTGCGGAAGCAGCTAGGAGTGTCAGCAACACATGGGACGAAGGTACTACAAATGGACACCAGGCGTAGGTGGTTCGACAAATTCCGAAATGGAGACTTCGACCTGGAAGATCAGGAGGGACGCGGTTGGCCATCGGAAGTTAAAGACGACAATTGAAGGCACAGATAGAAGCCAAAATAAGAGCATCCGCAAGGAAAATTGCAGAGCTGGGAGTTGACTGCGGAACTGTAGTACGTCATTTGAAGAAAATTGGGAAGGTAAAAAAAAACTTGACAAAACCCGCATGAGTTGGCTGAACACCAGCAATCTCGTCGTCTCGAAGTCTCGTCTCATCTTGGAGTTGGAATATAGAATTCTCGACCATCCTCCACACTCATCAGACGAATATATTTCCCTTACGAATTATCACTTTTTCGAGCATCTCGAAATTTTCTTACGCGAGAAATGCTTCCGAAACCAAGACGACGTAGAAAAGACATTTAAAGATATCGTCGATTCCAGAACTCCAGAATTTTATGCTGCCGGAATATCTAAACTGCCTTCTCGTTGGAGGAAATGTGTTGATTCTTTTGGTCGTTATTTCGATTGAAAAGCAACACTTTGAAGCGAGTTATGATATTTTGAAATATTTGCTTCGGAACGGTCATTATTTTTGCCACGACTTAATAGGACGTAATGGACTTCAAGAAGTGCCTCAAAGACTAGTGTGTCATTTAACAAATGTTTGCGGGGCTGGGAATTTGAATGATCAGTGAACGCTTTTTACAACTTCTCCTTTCTCTGATCCCTGCACGGCTCATAACAAAACATTCAGTTAGGGTGGTTTCAAGAGGAATGCAATTAGCTCTTCCAAGGCCCACAGCGTTAACACTATGGTTGTTTTCTCCCTAAATCGTCACTACCGATTATCATTGATAGAGGCGGGCTTATTCTTCCTCTCCTGACAGCACCACAACTGATTGCGATGTTTTCAACTATACAGACTAAAACCATTTTTCTGAAAAGGAACACGTTAGTTCTAAATAAGGAACTCGATTGTTGAAATGTGTTGGTCACGAAGAGATAGAAATGTCCTGAAAGATCTAGGCATGAAACAAAATTCATTTTTTGTCGCCAATGTCAGTGGTTTGAGTAGTCCGGCCCAAGAATAGTTTGACTCATAGTCGCAACCTTCCCAGTCTTCGGCACAAGAACGCCTGTTTTTTTGCCACAGATACCTTAAGCGAGATAGACCATCAATATCGATAACGACCCCAGGAATACTCCGATATTTGTAAGAGAACTTGAGCATTTTGTATATAAACATGGCATTAATTTGTTAGTAATGGACAAGTTCGTCAGCAAACCTCAATATTGTGCGTAACAAATGTATGTGGACACCATAAAATTTGACTCTGCCTTTGGAGGATAATTTTGACTTCCGTTGGATTGGTACCACTATTCAATTCTTCGGATACGGAAACTTCCATATACTCTGCTTCGCAGCATCTTGTGGGGGACTTCACAATTATTCATGAGCGGGATGATTTTTGTACCAAAGGTATGTGGACACTTCAGCAAAAATTAGGAGCTCCTCCGGGACTAGAGACTGGTAACTCCTAAATTATTTCGTGCTAGTTTGTTCATTTCATCCGACATGCTCATGAGCAAGGCTTCGTCTCAAGGAAAAATGCTGTGGCCTTAATGCCGTGAATCGCATATCACTGCCGCCTGTTATAATAGATCCCTGTCGTTTCTAAGTTCTCCTGCTGTAAAGCATGCTTCCTGCATCGCCCATTTCAAAAAGAGCAAAAGGTGAGAATCAGTCACCTGCTCGTATTCCTGACTGCCAACGTTTCATGTTGGAAACACAGGCATCATTTTTCTGCTTTTTCCAGAGCCATAGCAAACCACATAGACTCCAAGTTCAAAGATGCATTTCAAGATCACCAGCAGCTACCTACTAAGGCCACCCCAAGGAGGCGAATTCCGTTAGCGTCAGTACTGAACTTTTTCTCCGCCCGGGAAGATTATCTAGCTAGAAAATGTTTATGAAATGCTGTCCGTTTTCAACTTAGCCAATTCTCCGAAGACTCTACCCCATGTCATGTTGCAGTATTTTCGCAGACAAACTCTAATCTTGCCATCAGCCTGAGCAGTAAATTTTAGCACTCAGCAATCTAGGCACTCCCCATGTCAGTTTATGAGGTACGCTCATTTGATCAGAGAGCGCCCAAAGCGTCATTATCGAGGTCAGCGAACTATTCTAAGCGTTCCCGCTACCAACAGACCGACATTTATTCAAGGCCAATCGGGCTATGCTAATGTTGTTTTGGGCAAATAGAGAATGTGGAATGCTCTACCGGCTGCTATCTTGTCAAAACACAGTTCAGCGTGTTTATAGTAACAGCCAGTAGTAAAATGTGAATCATTCTTCGAGGCGGGAGCATTTGCTGCTCGAGACGCTATCCACGAGACAACCGTGAAAAACCTCGTTCAGGAGCATGCCGGATAAAACGAAAAAACTAACACGGAACCACTCAGGAGCTATCAGTCTATTATATCAAAAAGTTTTCATTTTTCTCAGTTGTTCACATACTTTTGTACAAAAAAAATTCCTAGTAATGAAAAAATGTCAAGTGTCCACAGAATGCTTCAGAGCAAAATTTTTCCAGGTCTCTGTGTCCAAGGAAGTGAGCAGTGAAAGTCACATTTTGCACAAATCAAAGGTGTTCCTGTAGAGTCAAGTTTGAGGTGCCCACATACTTTTGTTGGGCACTGTGCTGTCTCATAACGTACTGAACCAGGTTGATCCCAGAAAATTATCCCGTTCATTTGACGGGGAAAAGGGCTAGAAGGACGGTGAAGGAAGTGATTCCTGGGGCTCTGTGCTTCTAAAGGTGGGAGGGGAGCCAAAAAAAGTCACTTTGCCTCATTGACTTTCGAGGCGCTGTAAGTTACAATTTATCAAATTGTGATCAGACAACTTTACCATCATATTGAAGACCATATTAAATACTATCACGACACTCCGCCACAGCCTTCTGAACGAGCGCCATCGAGAGATTCTGGCACGCGACCGCGATGTGGTACCTGAGATCAGCGAGGTAGTCGATTCCTCCGCCACCGTAGACCACCCTATTGAATTGTGCCTGAACTAGGTAATTGAGTGGGTTCATATCAGGAGACATACTTCAGTATTACATCTTCTTCAGGTACGAAACGTCCCTCCATTCGAAGTAGGCGAGAGCTTTTCCAAAACCCTTCGATTCCATGTGGTGGCACACAAACCTGTAGCAGTACAAGGTCTCCAAGAAGGTACGGGCGACGACACGCAGAGAGGACATTCTTCTCGATTGCTCGATGTAACTGCCAGCGCTGACCTTCAGTCCGGGTCCACAAAGAAAATACCGGTTTTCCCATTCCAGGTACCCCGGTCCATAACATCAACTCGCACCTTGGTGAATGGGGTGAAGACGATGTCCTGGACCGTAGCGACGTTGACGAAGCTGCTCGATTTTGGAAGTCTTCCAGATCAAGAGCCACTGGTCTCCAAGTAGCTATCCATGGCCATACTAGAAGTTCCGCAGCAGTTTGGAGATGACATGAATTCCGAAGGTCTTCTCCAGTCAGGTTGCGACTGGAGATGACTTCATATTTGGTGTACATGAAGGTGATGGGCGAGAGCCAGCTCCTGCTTATCGAAGAACATCTTGGGTATCTACCGCCCTGGTACTCGAATCCACATCCTCTGTCTGGGGTGAAACTTTGTTGATATGTGACTTGGTCAAGGTGACTTTTTTTTGCCCCCCCCCCTTGTAGAGGTCTCACTGTCCAAAGGGACTAACTAACGTAATATAGGCCGTCTGCACCCTTCATCAAAAGTGTACGAAATGTTAAAATGACTCCTTCAGCGTCAGAACATGCGCAACATGAAGACAAACATTACAGTATTAAAGGACCCGGTTCCATGACAAGCGCGAGGTGAATGGATCTACGGTTGCAGCATCGTGCAACATTCTCCGCCCAAAAAAAGGACGTCAACGATATTTCAGGGTAGTGATATCCGTGTGCTATTTGAGACTGCGCCCGTGTTGCGGCACAACCAGCCGTACGCGTAACTATAGCCAAACGCCTGCTCGTATGCGTCCTCTCACGTCTCTTTGTTCTCTATCCCTGAATAAGTACTCGCTGCGGGATTTTGGTATCGACGCGTGCTGCGTCTTGAGGGTAGCGTGCGGAATCCCGAGCGGCACCCGGATGTCACTATCCTTCAACCTTATCCTGCGCGCTCTCAAGTGATGAAAGTGCTACCCCCGTCCCACGAAGGTGCTACACTCAACCCGACCCTAGAGATCTGATTACTCACAGGATATCCGTACAGACCGTGCTTGGCTTAAGTTCTACTTTTTCACATCCTGCCGATCTCTCCTGACTTCTGCTTCATATTGATCAATCGCCATTGTGCAGTGCTTATTACACTTCTTAGTTTCTATCACTGATTTTGAATGGGGACGGTTAAACGGTCGAAAACGTTTCGACGGCAACAGTACCGGAGCAAGAAAGAAAGCTTTTGCAGCTCCGATAAAATTTTTCGCACGATCGTTTCTTACTAGACCCCTTGAGGCTCTTCAGTGGATAAGGGGTAATGACGCAAGTAAATGGGTAAAAGATCTTATTAGTGGGGATATCCCCACTAATAAACTAAAATGAGTACGTCAGAGAAAATTAATTAATAAAGAAATGAACTGTAACACAAACAAATAAATGAGTGAATCCTAAAAACAAGGCATGTAATCGTGTGTACAGTATATATTAAAGGGTCACATTATCTCATTGGGGCGTATTATTTGTAAAAAACATTAATGTGGAGAATCAACGAAATTGTAAAAGAATAGATCTGTAGTGAAATAGATATGTACATTAACAAACTGAAGTGTTCCCCTATATTCTTGCATAGGTACTAAATCGTTTAGCCATTTTTCAATGAGCTTATGGTCTTCACTTAATGCATATTTATAATCTATGGATTTATTATTATATACACACTTTAATATACTAGGAATAATGAAATTAACTTCATATCCAATGTCACTTAGGTTGGTTACCATGTCTTTCAATTTTGAAGTAAAAGCTTCTATTCTAGTACGGTATTAGCTATTCTCAATGTTTCTGTATAAATAACTGAGCTTTTTGTAATGCTGGAGATATTAGTGTCTCTATGGGGATATTTCATAACTTTGAAAAGAAATTCGTCGGTTTTATTATACAACTCTGTTATGATTTTATGGTCCTTTATAATTACTTTCAGGTCGAAGTAGTTACTGTTGACTTCAGTGATGTCAGTTTTTTCAATACTAACTTGCTATTGTACATTGAAGTCAATATGGATTTCAATTCCAATTCTTCTTGGTTATGAACTATGAGCAAATCATCCTTATATCTGAAGGGAATGAACACTTTAGTGTCCTTTTGCTTGATTTGTTTTAAAAATTCATACTCCATATAGGAAAGAGTAAGGCCTGCTCACAGGGGGCTGAAGTTGCCTCCCTGCGGTACTCCTTTCTTTTGTATAAATATGTGATTACTGAAAGCACAATAACTGTTCTTAAGCAGGTATTCAATCATATATATCAAATCAGATGCACGGTAATTTCTGTATTTATCTTTATGTTAATCTTCATCTGTATAGAAAACGTGGAAACGGTTAGTAGCAATTTTTTCTTTTCCTGCATTTTTAAAACAAAGTTTAACAATTTTTTGCATATTACTGATAATGGTATCATGTTGTAAATTAGTGGACATATCTGTAAAGTCTGCTGTATAAATCTTTAAATTGTTATGTGCAATACTAGTAAGTTCATGGCTTATATTAATATTATCTGTAGACCAATATGTTTTTATAGTTTTGTTCCTATTTTGAATAACTTTACAATAGTTGATAAAATGTTTTTTAATGTGTGTAAATATGGTGTGTAGCTCTTTGGCTAATGGTTCAACACTGCTGTTCCTTGCTCCTGTGATAAATCGGTATTTGATTGGATTCTTATGCAGTTTAGGTAGCGCATACACTGTAGGTATTTCATTTTTTTGCATGAGTGTCATATTATTACGCTCACAAATAGTTTTTATAGTGTTTGCGGTCTTTATGTGTTATTGAGTTAGAGGTATTGCATGTATTTTTGTATTCAAATGTTTGCTTGTTGAAGTCGTACATAACTCCCATTTCGTTCACTAATGTTATAAATAATGTTTTTTTGCATATTATGCCATAATTATTACTGGCTTTGTCCAATGGGCAAAATATGAAATTTTCTTGGTATTTTTTGATAATTTTATAAGGAATTGATTCGATCATATCGTTCATTTTTTTCAAATTTTAACGAAAGGTTGTGACTTTTAATGATAACTATCGTATATATATATTTCAAGATCTGGTATTAATGGATCCAGTAATCTTATATTTGTTTTTTAGGAAGCATACATTCCCTTGGTTATCTCCTCGTATACTTTTTTAATTTCTTTTCTAGTTACATTATTATGTTCTGTATTTAGTACCTTTTTGAGGAGATTTTTAAAGGCACTCCCCGCGATCAAGTGGTCCTCAAAATGACTTCGTGCTTTTGGAACCCTCTACGCCTTGACGGAGATGATACCACTTTCATCCCTCAATATGGCGCGATAAGGAAGTTATAGCGATAGCCACAAGGCTCGCTAGCTCGCTGACACGGTAGGTGGGCGAGGCGTCCGGACCCGAACTGCTTTCGTCCCTTGAAGTATCCTATTTCGAAAGTCGGGACCGCAATTGCGGCTTGCCGCATCATTTCTGGCAGCCACGTCCCGGCACCTGTCGTCCAGGCCCCGCCCCCACTGCTAAAAGGAGGTTTTAGCGAGTTTTTTTTTCGACTTTTTTTCTGGGGGTCACAAATGGGCCACTGCTTCGTGACTGAGCACCAATTACCCGAACACTTGATCGCGGAAATTTTCTTTAAGTGTATCTTCTTGTATAATATCAAGATCTCCCGTTACTATATCCTATTTCCCTATATAAGTATTTGTTATAAACCTCATTATTACATATACAATTATTTTTTATAATTTTAATTATTTGTTCGTTATCGAGATTTTTAAGGAATTTATTATAATTGTATATCTTATTAGATAAGGGTTGGTTATATCTGAACACTATCCTAACTGGAGTAATCTCTTCTTTTTTGTTTGTGCTCATAATAGATCTCTTAATATATGTGGAATTGAATATTTTACTAAGTGGTATTTCATTAAATATTCTGTTAGTGTAGTTAATTATCATTTTATAATAGGTTTTTTGTATTCCTTATTTATTTCGAAATGAAGGTGTGCTAATAAACAAAATATTATAAGTCTAGTTTTATTCTTAACAGTTCTCAAAAATTCACTGTTAAGCGATAATTTTATAATGTTTCCGATTTCTTGTTTGCTCAAGCTTTTTAGTAGTCTGTAATATTCCAAAGGTTTAACTTTGTCATCCTTATTTATAATTTCTTCCAATATTTCTTGAAATTTCTTAGTTTTATTTCTTTTTTATTTTTATTACCTCTATTGGTTCTATTTTTTACTACACTGAGAGCAAAGAAAGGAGGATTGTTTTTCAGACAAACTCTATCCTTCATTTCTCTTGAATTACCATAGCCCTTAACGTTGTCGTTAAGGCCAAATGGATACGGTGTCATCAAAAGTTTTATCCAAAAAAGTTCTTTATTTAAAAGGGTAATTTTGTCATTTTGTGACAGGGAATCTAAAACTGTAACTATGATACCTTTACCACATTTATATATATGGTCATATAACGGAGTATGTAATTTATGTTTGTTAATATTATTGGTGTTCATTTATTATTTCTCTTAGTTTTCTTGTGGTCATACCAACATATTGTAAACCACATCCATTACAAGTAAAACAATAAATAATCATATTACTATTGCAATTAGTGTCCTTTTTTTGTATGTGTTTAATCCTGTTACATTTGAAACTATGTTACAACTATTGTTTGTTATACTACAAATCCTACATGGCTTACCACAAGTATCCCCTTGTATGTTGTTTCCAAATTCTTTTATTCTATATCCACCTGCCTCTCCTCTTTCCTTAATGAACCGGGTATTGTTGTAGTAGTAACCATTGTTTTTTTGCGCATTTTTTGACCTAGTATCTAAGCGTATGAACGGTCAAACCCATACGCAGAGAGGAATCTCCCGAAGGTTCGGCAGGGCTGTTGCCCAGGGGTCGGCACTCCCTGTTTGTTCCAACAGGAACGGATAGCGCTGGGGGCGTCAAAAATTGACTCCTCCTACCATTTTGGACTTGCATAACCCCGTCAGCGCTAATCCCTATTTTTTAAGTCAAAAGAAAATTAGCTTTGTTCGAAGCACAATATTTCGCATCAAGTCTCATGAATCCCTAATGAATCCCAACGCTGAATATCTCTCTGAAACAGACAACTTTCATAGACAGTTCAATATAAAAAGCTCAAATATTTCCCTCTGAATCTGCGTTTCCTTTTCTCTCACATCTTTTCTAAGAAAGTTAGGGCCTCCTCAAAAAGCTTGCTTCACTTAAGGGTGTATGGGCGAACTCGCCCCATATCCTTCAATTGGAGTTCTGCTGAGCTGCCTCACTCGCAACTCAGCGACTTGTCCCACTCGCAACTCAGCAGAACTCCAGTTGAAGGATGCAGACACGTGAATCTAAAATTCTAAAGCGCGATGCCCGTGCACTGCTGTCAGGTGTGCTGATGTTACCTCAAAATGCTACCCGTGCAACTGCGTTCCAGCTCTTAAAGCATGTTTCAGGCTGTGAAAGTGACAACTCGCTTGGAAACTTAGACCATCGTGTGAATTTTCGGAATAACAACATCGTGGAGCGCAGAACAATTCGACTAACATGTTGAATTTCAATGTTCCTTTTTTTCAAGGCGTTTCGCCGAAGAACGAGTTCGGTCACTGTTTGCAAAGTACAAACGCAGCAGAACTGCCATTATATGCTGAACTGATAAGGAACAATGACTGCCAGAATAGACGGAAGATTCTTACCTGCGGTCTCCGTATTCCAGGGGGAAAGCACTCGTGAGTGGTAAGTAGTAGGTATTTTCAACCCAACAATAGTTCTCGGTGTACTGCTCCCACGCATCAGTGAACTGTGCGGGCACCCAGCATTGAATTGGGTAGCCTATATTAAGGGATCTGAAGTGTGATAGAAGACACATTTTCACAATTCCACAACTTACCGACGTACTGTTTTGCGGAAACAATGATCGCAAACGCAAAAATTATTGCTGAAGTGTAGTGGTAGTTCAGCTTGTCAACGAAGTCATCATCTACTCTTGGATGAAGACCTTTGAATATAGCTGCTAGATAGTACAATAGCATTCTGGCGGACAGAAACTGAAACAAACACAAGAAGTCAGTATCGAGTGAAACAAGTATCCCACCTCACTCGGCGACTCCACCTTCGCACAGTGAAACACAACTGGTAAGGTGCATGGAAATGTGGAAAAAAGGTCTATTTCAAAACTCTTTCGGCTGGCTATGATCATAAAGGATAAGGGACGAAGTTTTTTTGCTAATGATCAATCCCTTTTGCGATGCGGCACAAAATCAACCTCCATTTAGAATCGTGATGGTTTATTGAATGGGGAGAGGGGGGTGGGGTAAAAGGGATAAAAGGCTCAGCATAGTTGGATGGGGAAGGGGCCGGAGTTTGATCTTCAGGTTAATGATTGCGTCTTGCCTGAAGTCGTTAATGTTGTTCGATGACATGGTCGATCTTTTCCAGCACTTAACTACCTCATGAACATAAAGCATCACCAGAGGAGTACAACTGATGCCATTCGCCGCTTGGATGAGCCGGATTACACCCATCTAAGGGTGACCAGTGTGCGGGCGCTAAGACATCAGCTGAACAGGCTGCGAAAGTCAGCGTTGAAATGTGAAAAAGTAACTGATCATGCTTGACTCAATGTCATGTAATTCTCTGTGAAGCTTGCTAGATGGCTATGGCCGGACCGTAGACTAATTAAAGCAACGAAGCCAACGTTTGAAATCTGATATCAAGGTCCCAGCAAGGGATTCGACGTGAGAAGTATAGGATTGCCCGGCAACTGCTTTCGAGTGCTTTCAATAGAACAAACCTCTCCACAACTTCTTCAAATTATGTTTCCTGAGGCGGCTCAGATTCTAGTATGCTTTCTTCTGTTTTGTGCCTGCATGTGCTCAATTGTCTTTGCTCAGACTGGTGCAAAATTAAACAGTAACCTCGCAACTAAACAGTACAAGCAACAAAATAGGACCAACATGGGGATTTTCGACACCCAAAATTTCTTCACAAAGAACTGTAAAAATGCAGTTCTTCTTTTCCTTATTCTTCAGCGTTTGTCACATTCTGTAGCGGGGTCCGCTCTTTTGATTTTGTGACGCCATTTCTCCCGATTGAATGAGTGGGCGCCAACTATCTTCAAATCGTGCAGCGTGTCGAGCCAACGTTGGTAGCGTCTTCTCACAGAGAACTCGATGGCACTGATCTTCATGGAATCACTCCTTTAAGACGGAGTCGAGCACTAGGTCTTCCTGGTGTTTAACCTGAGTCCGAATTCTGCCAGGCGATCGGACCAAACTTGAACCTGTCGCTCGATTTTGCTCTATCGTCGCTGGCGAAACCACGTCCTCTGCAAAGAGGAGCGTCCACGGAGAGCGAAGTACCCCCTAATGTTATAGGAAATTCCGCCAAAGTGCCTGTGGATGTTTGTACGCGGCTCTTTAGCTGGAGTAAAACATGCGCACCCGTCTGTAAGCTCTTTGGAAACGTCTTGCTTTCCCAAGTCATACCATATGACTTTAAGCAAAAGACGCGCGGCACATATGGCTTCATTGGTGCTACAGATTGCCACAAAGCACTGATTGAAAAAAGCTGGACAACGTCACGAATATGACCATCAACGATTCGCCTAAAGATCTTTATTTTGTGTGACAGCAGGTGAATGGGACACCAGCGTCAGGCCCAGGTTGACAGGCCTGCTGATGGAGGAACCCGTCACAACAATCATGACAAGTCGCAATAGAATCAGTGTTAATGCTAAGATGTCACCCGGAAGTGGCGCGCAGAACCCTCGCCCGAGTTCTGTGGTCAGCATGCGAGGGCTACGAGGGGTGAACGACCTCGGCCAAAGAAGCTAGTTCGAATTGGGACCCTGAACGTGGGGTCGCTCACCGGGAAGTCTCGTGAGGTTGCCGACCCCATGAGACGAAGGAATATCCAAGTGTTATGCCTTCAGGAAACGCGATGGAAGGGTGCAAAGGCCCGCGGTATTGGAGAAGGCGTCAAACTCTTCTACAATGGAGCAGACACCAAATGGAATGGCGTGGCCATAGCGGTGACAGAATCTCTCAAGGACTGCGTTTCCTCTGTGAACAGGATCAGTGATCGAGTCATGGGAGTGAGAATGGACACGAAGGAAGGGTACTGGATCATACTGACCGCGTACGCACCACAATCCGGTTACTCCGAGGCGGAAAAGAGGGAGTTCTACCTGACCCTGGACGAGGCCATAAGATCGGTTCCGGAAGATGATTACCTCACCATAGCTAGGGATCTGAATGGCCATGTGGGAAATAACAAAAGGGGTCTAGAAAGGGTGCACGGAGGCCAAGGAATAGGGGCAAAGAACGCCGAGGGAGAACGGATCCTTGACCTAGCCACAGCTCACACTTAGCAATCTATAGCACCTTCTTCGCGAAAAGGAGGACTCAGAAGATAACCTACAGCAGTGGTGGGAGACAAACGGAAATCGACCATGTCCTGGTCAGAAGATCGTCTCTCAAAACCGTCAAGGATATCAAGGTGCTGCCTGGGGAAGAGCTGGGCCCTCAGCACAGGCCTCTCGTGGCAGACATCGCCGTAGACTTCCCCAAGAAGACAAGGGTGAGGAGCGAAGAATTCGATGGTGGAAAATGCGCAAGGTAGAAAAGGATTGCCTTTGCAGAAGAACACTGGAGGCTGGGCTCTCAGACCCACACGGGCCAGTTCAGGACACCTGGACCTACGCGGCAGAGGTCATCCTACAGTGTGCCAAGGAGTCCTGGGAGAGACGCGAGGTGGTATCAGAGGAGACAGCCTGGTTCTAGAACGAGGAATTCCAGGGGATCGTCAAGCAGAAGAAGGAAGCATATAAACGTTGGCAAAAGACACGGAGCCCAGAAGACTACGCTGCCTGCAAGAGCTGCAAGCTACTCGCCAAGGCTGCCGTTGCTAAGGCCAAGAATACGGAAATGGACGGACTGTACGAGAAGCTGGAAGGCCAAAAAGGGGACACGTTCGTCTTCCGCCTGGCTAAGCTCGGCATCGCGCTGCCCAGGACATCAGGGTCGTAAAGACTGTGAAGAGCAGCAACGGGACCATTCTCAGGAAACAAACCGAAGTCAAGGAGAGGTGGGAGGAATACTTCGAGGGACTTCTAAACGAAGAATTCCCCCGCAGGGACAGCCCGCAGATAGAGGCGACGGCAGGTCCCATCACGCCCTGGACGAAGGATGAAGTCCGCCGGGAGCTAGGGAGAATAAAAGTTGGGAAAGCAGTGGGTCCAGACGGGGTACCGATAGAGGCTGGAGGGCCCTGGGAGAGCTTGGGGCGAGTTAGCTGACAGACTTCCCAAACAACGTAACGGCTGAAGGAAGGATGCCAGATGCGTGGAGGAGCAGCACAATCGTCCCCATATTCAAAAAAGGGGACGCGAGGGAGTGCTCCAACTACCGCGGCATCAAGTTGACTCCCCATACCATGAAGCTGTACGAGCGCCTGGTCACACACTAGCTGAGGGAGCTTGTCCCTATCTCGCAGGAACAGTTCGGCTTCATGCCCGAAGGTCCATCACTGACGCCATCTTCATCGCCAGACAGCTGATGGAGAAGTACCGAGAGAAGTGGCGACCCTGCTTCCTAGCC
The DNA here is from genome assembly GCA_036418165.1 of Cooperia oncophora. Lineage (NCBI taxonomy): Eukaryota > Metazoa > Nematoda > Chromadorea > Rhabditida > Trichostrongylidae > Cooperia > Cooperia oncophora. Next base: position 46,200 of record MU911961.1, on the reverse strand, counting down.
TTCCTGGACCTTGAGAAGGCATTCGACCGCCTGCCTCGGCCTGTACTCCTGAGAGCNCGGGAAATTCCTCTTCCTCCTGACTCTAGATGTCATGGCAAAAGAGCTCAGGAGGGGCCACTGAAAACCATCCTCTACGCTGACGAGATCGCCCTAATAGCGGACAGCAGGGAGGAACTCCAGGACAAGGTGCAGCGGTGGCAGGATGTGCTCGCTGAGAATGGACTCCGGTTGAACGTGAAGAAGACCAAGTTCTTAAGCTCCGAAGATAGCTTCGAACTCATCGTAGACCGCCGTGGCGAGAGCATCGAAAGGGTTGAGGAATTCCAGTACCTGGGGAGCAACCTAGCAGCTGATTGCAGCCTGGACCAGGCGGTGAAGACCCGAATCAACGCAGCCTGGATGAAATGGGGGGAGTCCACTGGCATCCTGTGTGACCGGCGGTGCTCGAGAACGCGCAAGGTGTACCGGGCGGTGGTAAGGCCTACAATGCTCTACGTCAGTGAGTGCTGGCCCATCTGCAAGAACCATAAAAGGCAGCTCCACTCAGCTGAAATGAGGATGTTGAGATGGGCCTGCGATTGGACACGACTCGACAGAGTCAGAAACAAGGACGTCAGGGCGATCACGCAGACGGCTCCGATCCAGCTGAAGGCACGAGAGCAGCGACTGCGATGGTATGGGCATGTGCTGAGAAGGCCTTAGGACCACCCAATAAGGAAGGCATTGGAATTCGAAGCAGAGGGCGAGCGACCACGAGGAGCCCCAAAGAAAAGATGGAGGACGTCATCAAGATGGAACTCACTGAAGTGAAGGCCACGACAGAAGATGCAGTGGATCGGAACAAGTGGCGACGTCTAACACGAACAGCGAACCCTGCGACGGCGCGGGACTAACGCTAGGGAGAAGAAGAAACAGGTGAATGGGACGGCAGCAGTTCGCAGAGTTGCACTTCTTGTTCCACAACGGAATCGTCGTGCTCTTCTGCCAGTCCTTGGGTGTCTTCTTCTCAGCAACGACTTGATGAAAGAATTTTGAAAAATATTTTGAATATTTTTGTTCATTTTGCAAAGTCGCGTGAGCCCAGTTCCTCACTAACTCCTTTTATTCTCGAGCGCGTCTCGAACCTGCCACATCCCGAAAATGGCCGAAATAGGCTGTTTTCGCATCGTCCCCCCTCGAAACGGCTGAAATAGCCGATTTTTGCTGAATTCCGCCTGAGTGTGTTGTGCTCGGGCAGAAGACTCGTCCAAAGGGGACCCCTTGCCGATTTTTTCCGTGAAAACTCGTCCAAAACAGCCGCTTTTCGACGTGACAACTCGTCCACCGCATTTCCCGCCGCGCGCGACAGATCCCGCCTCGCCGCGCGCGAAATCCGCCTCGGAAAACTCGTCCAACTGGAAATTTGAGGCGTTACAGGGTCCAGGCGAAGCGGAAAACTCGTCCGGTGAGTCATTAGGTCCGCTAAGACGGGAAAGACCTCACCCCGCCCCCGCGAGAGACTCCGCCCACTGGGCTGCGAACGGCACTGATAACTCGTTCAAGCGCCGCCCCCGTCAGGGGAGTGTGTCAGCATGTTCGTCCGCCTCCAGCGATCTCAGAACATGTTTTGCCGCGCGCGAAAGATCCTCGCCGCGCGAATCGGCCACGGAAAATTCGTCCAACTGGAAAGTTTGAGCCGTTACAGGGTCCAGGCGGAAGCGGAAAACTCGTCCAGTGGGTCATTAGGTCCGCTAGGACAGGAAAGACCTCGCCTCGCCTCCGCGAGAGACTCCACCCACTGGGCTGCGAACGGCACGGATAACTCGTCCAAGCGCCTGTCCCCGTCAGGGGAGTGTGTCAGTATGTTCGTCCGCCCCCCGCGATCTCAGAACATCAAAATGGGCGACTTCTTAGCAGCCACAGCCTTCTTTGCCACACCCTTCTCTTTCCTGTGCTTCCACCAGTTTTCAGCTGATCGCCCTCCAAAGAAGGCGTGGTAGAGCCTCTTCTTTTCGCAAACTGTTTCTCTAGCACTGTCTGTCTGTCTGACTGCATGTCAGTTTTACGCCTCCAAGGCTTCTGATGCCGAGCTCGGAACGAACCCCCTCATATATCGCTTTGGCAGCATCTTTCCAGGTCTCATTGACAGTTGTGAAAGTGGTCAGCCGAATAGGAGAAGTTACAGTTGCATAATTTCCTTTCAAACGCCACCATTCAATCCTCTCGGGACCACATCGCTCGACCTAATTTGACCGGAGCGGTGCGATTTTTAATGTACAGATTAGCGGAAGATGTCTCATACGGCACAGTTTTTGCGCTTGTGACGAGCCCTTGGTCGGCATGTCTGACAAGGACGAAATCAATCTGTGTTTTGTTACTCCCGCTGTGGAAGCTGATGAGGTAGAAGTCACGTTTACAAAAGTTTGTATTCGCGATGAGCAGGTTACGGCAGGGCACGCCATCATTGTGATAATCACAACGGGGAGTCTTATCTGATTGCGATATAAGGGGAGGGGGTGTAAGCGTGGGCTCATTCTGAAGTGTGGAGAGAAGCGATGCGCAGATGTTGTCTAGCTCGAATGATGAAAGACCCATTCACCTCTTCATTTGAAGCACAACTGAAGAAACACCTGAAGACAGCAGCAACCCGCAAGCCCAGATGTGGGAAACGAGCGATGACAGGAATTACGATAGACGCCCACAAAGACGTTATGTCAAGAAGGATAAAAGCACATTTGAGCCTTTCTGATCGTAGGAGCGCATCTACTTGCGCGGAGGAAGCCCTATTCATAACACCTCTGCGTGGCAGCCGTATGCATGGCGCATTAAGGAAGTGATGCTAATCGCGCCGAAGCAACTACTTCCTGATACCCTTGGCGAAGGTATGTGTTCTATTAGATTGGAAAAAAGTCGTGCGACACTTTGACCAGAAGATCAGACCAAATTTTCCTTCACTTAGCGACATCTAGTTTACAAGGTAAGCACTTCTAGTAACTGGGACTAGTGCCCATCTTCCACGCATCTTCTCGATTCCACTCTTGCAGAACTACGGCAGCCACGATGAAAAGAAGAGAAGGATCTCATTTTCAAGTAAATCTTGATTTTCAAAATTTTCGCTTTTGAAAGGAAGTCAGTAAGGCTCAAAGGAGATAGGAATCAGAGGCAGCTAAATCGGTGAATAAGCTGGGTAAGTCGCATTCCCTGATCAACATCCATAATCTTTTTTGTAGTCTCATCGGCACATACGGTCTTCGCATTGCCGAGGAGAAGAAAGAAACCAAGTGTTATCGGTTGAGAACAAGCGTGACGTCACCCATGTTTCGAAGTCTTAGGGTTGACTGTGCCGTCACACCTATATTAGTATTCGATGATACCGCTTTCGAGCACTACAAATAAAACAGTGAAGACTTCCTTCCATACACATTTTGGCTGAGCAGGCTACTTTTCTGTTCAAGAGATCCCGTGAAGGATATGTGCATGGTGTACGCAAGGAGCCCAGCTCTCATTGCGAACCATGGTTGCAAACAGTACTTCAATTGTGTACAAAGAAGAGAAGACTCAGTCACCACCATTCGCTGCATTTCTTCAGACTGGTGCGTCTCATGTGACTTCTTTCACAGTAAATTTTCTCTATAGCTGTGGTGCGGAGAAGCCTGGAAGTTGCCACTGAGGTGCAGCCTAGGAATGCTGCCAACCTACTGGTGGTTACGTACGGCTGTGCCTCTAAGAGGTTGAGTGAACGGCCATCATTCGTTCATATGTTATCAACCCAACATAAGTCCAGCTTGCAAGTATTGATCTAAGCGGGACACTGTGGCTTGGGAAGCGACTTTTCTTGAGGAGAACGCGGATGCTAACTCAATCGACCACGACGAAGTGGCCTTACAGGAGCTCTCAATATGAGATAGGTCGAGAAGTACCTAGACCTTTGGGAGGCTTTCACGCTTTGGAAGCCTCTGCAAAATCCTCCGAGACTGTCCGTTAAAGGCAGTTGGCACGATGATTTGGTGCTCGGCCTAAAATGCTAGCAGTGAGCTGTAGAGTTGGGAAATGGCGAAAGAACGGAGTGAAACGGTCAAAATCCTGCGAAGAAAGAGCTTCCGTTTCAATGTGTTAGAAATCAATTCTGGACGTTTCCTATAAGCATTGCCAATACAAGCTATCGAAGGTACGGCTGCCTATGCGTACTCATGTACATATCCATGAAGCATCACGGCCGCTTCATGCCAATCCCTTCGCTTCATAATTTGCTCAGCAAATGAATCGATTAGAACGTAAGGAACGGTCGTCCATTTGTGGGCGGGCGGGCGTTGCGGGCGTTTGGGTCGTAATGTTGTGCCTTGATAGGGCCCTCATAAGGGCACCCCCTTGAAAAAGGCATTACGCAGCGCCTGCTCAGGGTCGCGGTATTCTGTCCTGCCAGGCGTATTAATCCTTCTCGTCTTGGAAGATTCATCGTGTCAACTGCCTTTAATCAAAGGTGAAAACATTCGAAATACTCTTTGGTTTTTTCCTGGAGCCATTTGTTCAAAGTGTCGATGGACTCTCTTTCCAACCTAATAGGAGCATTCCAAGGTCTTTAAAGGAGCTGGAGATGGTATGATGTCGGAGAGGTGAGTTTTCCGTGTCGCCCAGAAGAAGTGACAAAACATGACAATGAGGAATTTTTACGTAGAGCTTTCTTAGTAAGTAGAAACCTTCTAGATTCAGGCACTACTTTTTGTTTTGCATATGTCACGATTGAAAGTTGTCAGAGCTGTTTGAAGCGTAAGAATTCGTAGGTATCCCTAAAATCTGACAACGGGGGGAGTTTCATGGAAGAAGGTTTTTTTTGGAATAGCTCGCACTCATTTAAGAAGTGCCAACCTCGTGCTTTGCTTTCCCGTCATCCGGCTCCACTCTCAAAGAGGTTATGGGTGTTTAAGCGAAGGATACTTCTGGATTGCTCGGCTTGGAACTAAGTTCAGACCGTGAAGTAGATCGTTCCAATACCACGGCACAGAGTGTGCTTCAACCGCAACTTTGGATAGCTGCGAACATTTATCTTTCATTTTTGTGTCTTATTATGATCCATTCTCAGTCTTCTGCATATTTTTTTGAAATGATCTCATTTTCTTCGTGTTCTTCACATTTATCCTTAATTACCCATGCCACATGAAGACAGCAGCACTGAATTATTTATCTAATGGCAGATAAATAACTCAGTGCAGGTTCCTTTATGCGGCATGAATCTGCCAGCAGTCAACTGTTTATATGGTAGCAGACAAACGATTATTCGCTGGCATACCATCCTTTATCTGCTATCAGATTAGCAGCGGGGGCAGGGTGGGGGGGGGGTTTGGGGTCATACCGAACATTTTTTTGAGGGGAAGTCGTATTTAGCAGAACTTTGTCACGAAGCGATGGCATGACCTGTGTTATGGGCCTCTACATACTCGAGGATTCGCTCGCCATCGACGTCATGTGACCCATAACTGAAATCACAATGACAACTGACTGTAACCTTCTTTCGTAGCGCTTACGTGCCCAGTAAGGTCACCGGCGGCAATTGCGACGTCTTCTGACGGTATCTCACCTGTTTCTCCTCGAGCGAGGACCACAACCCGTCCCTGGATCACTCGCTGCACCCATTTTGCAGAGCCTGCGCAGAACAGAAATGGTAGTCGTTGCTCGAGAGCAACTACGATCTTCGTCACGCGGTCATCGGAGCGTTCCTCGCTTGCTATCGAGTCATTGAAAGGTTGAGGGACTGTTATGGCCACACCGCTGGTAGCCTTTTGCTTGCCGCGAAGAATGGCTTTGAAGTTGCGACCACTGCCTCTCGGCTGCAACTGGACCGTATTGCTTCACGTACCACACAGAGGTTTATTCGCCTCCACTCCAGGGCCTCTACCAACTCACATAAGCGTCCTCCCAACGTCCCAACATTCAACGTTGCGGATATTTCTCACCCTGCACTTCTTTTAAAGTAGCTTAGTTGCCCCCTATGCCGTCCTTGCATCCGAGACCTAGCATACTTTCCACAGTCGCCGGGCCATGCGAGTACGCCTCGGCTCTAGGGAACACCGTAGCGTTGACCCGGAGTACACATGGTATAATTAGATACATGTGAGGCGCCTATCTTGTGATTCCCGAAGAAGGTAAGTGTTATTTGAGGAGGCAGTGCTGTAAAGGAGCAAGTAGTGGATGGATTTCATATGAATCTGCGACACGAATTTTTGAAATTGACCAATGACCTACACTGGGCCCTCCACTGCTAGTGATGACCAAATAAAGTTTCATCATAAAAAAACTACAGATTATCTTACGTTCAATAAGAGGAGGCTCATAGTATTGGTCAACTATTCATTACCAGATAATGTGGCTTGGCCTGAGCGGGCGTATTTTTGGGTACGGCATTAATTGAGCACACTCAACCAGTTGGATCGTATTTTGGCGATTTGATGTTCGACTTCAATGAAAATCAGTCGTATGTCAGGTGTACATTAGAGCGGGACGAAAAATTAAGCGCTTAAAATAACGTAAAGCAAAAATGGACGCGAGATCAATACAGTAGATTGCTATAAACTACCTCAAGAACTAATTCCACGAACAGGAAGTTACATTCTATTGTCAGTGATATTCGAAGGAGAGGTGGTGCCTCATGACAGTACAGTCATTTCTGGAAAATACGCACTCAGTAGTGCAGTTCAAGAAAGCAATAAAAAAAGAATCGCTATGAGCACATAATCGTTGGAAATCTCCCCAATAGGTTGAGGGGTCGGTTTTGGCCGTTGAGGTGGAGGAGGGTTGTAATGAGAGGGGCAGTCAACACCGAACAGCGCAATGGTGTCACTAGCACTGTAAAAAAAATGTGATGAACTGAGAGCATTAATAAGTTGACATAATTTCGAAAATGCGTAGATGACTAAGACGTGCAACTTGAACAAGTTCGTGGGTAGGCTATTGACCTTCCTGAACCTTATTAATACAGCTGCTTGCGTGGACAGACATTATATCGAAGCTGCACCATCCCCTACCTCTGCGTGGGAGTCTGATGCATGGCGTATCCAGAGCTGAAGCTAAGGCAGCGTTCAGACTTCGCGATCGCGTCGCTAGTGGTAGCGACTGGTTTGTAGAGCGACTGATTCGATCGCGCTCCAATGCAAAAAATCAACTAGACGGATGCTAATTTACAGCCATTTTCGGTTACTTTTTGCTTCTTTCTCCTCCCACTTGCTTCTCGATTGTTTCTTCCTCCTCCTGGCACTATTATTTCTAATCTGTTTCTTTTATTGTCAGTTATTATGCTTTTACCTTTGACATAGTGAAAATTTTCAGATGCATTGAAATTTTTCAGATGGACGGCTGTACAGCGCGCAACTTTTCTGTTAGATATCGCATTGATCTACCGACCCACCATGAATACTACTTTATCGTTACCTACCGTATTAGGTACTACTTTTCGCGCCTAATTAATGATCTCAAGTGACTATATAAACCCAACGTTTTCTGTTAGTTTGTGTTCTATTCCTAATAAAGATTCTCTGCCTACTCTACTGCCATCTACCTCCAACGACTCAACAGTGGCGATCAGGATTCCAGCTCCAATGGCGACGATGACAGACAAGCAGTTTCAGCAGCTCCTAATGGCACTCACAGACGCCGTCAAGGGACTCGCTCAACAACCGCCACAGCAGCCAACGTCACCAACGGCAGAACCAACAAGGACCTTCGACGTGCTGGCAGGACGAATCGCGCAGTTCTCCTAAGACCCAGAAGCGGACCTCACATTCGAAGCATGGTTCCACAGGCACGAGGATGTATTCAAGACAGACACTCAAATGCTCGATGATTCAACTCGCGTTCGACTTCTCCTGCACAAATTGGACGCTACCGCCTACGAGAAGTACTCAAGCTACATCCTGCCGAAAACACCACGAGACGTCACGTTCGATGAAGCCGTCTTGAAACTACCAATCTGTTTGGACCATAACAGTCACTAGTCAGCCGTGCTACGCCTGCATGAAGCTAGCTAAGGATTCAAGCGAAAACTTCATCACCTATGCTGGACGAGTGAACCGCGAATGTGGCAAGTTCAAGCTACCCGAATGCGACGAAAACCAGTCAAGCGCCTCATCTTCGTCAGCGGATTGCAATCGAGCGACGACGCCTTCATACGACTCAAGCTGCTAGACAAAATCGAAGCCGACTCGAACTGCACGGTCCAATCTCTCACAGAGGAGTGCAAGCGGCTCACAAATCTCAAGCAGGACAAAAAAATGGTTGAGGATGGATCGTCAAAAGTGCATGCGATCAGACATGGACCATCGACAAACAGAGCACCACCTTCAATTGGCCAAACACCCTCAGGCGGTTCGTGACAAAAGTGAGAACCGCTCCCACCTTTCCCAAAGCCCCCTCCATCCCCGCATCCTTCATCATTCATCATCCCCAAAGCCCCCTCCATCCCCGTGCTGGCTATACGGAGCAATGCATTTCGTCCGAAACTGCACCTGTCGACGACAAAAATGCTCCGACTGCCGCAAGATCGGTCACAAGGAAGGATATTGCGATGCCAGGAGACGAAACCGGACACTGCGATCCAGCCGATATTCGTCGAAGCCTACCGTGCGATTTCATGCAGTATTCACAGTGTCAAGCAGAGATGGCAACTACCGACGATATGCAACGATAATGGTGGATGGCAACCCAGTCAATTTTCAAGTGGACAGTGCCGCGGACATAACGATCATCAATGAGTCGACACGGAAGCTCATGGGCAAACCGAAACAGCCACCGTCTCTCATCGCTCAAAGTGCTTCCGGAGATCACATCCAATTCATTGGTCAACGCACTTGCGCATACACCTTCAACTCAAGGACCGCTCATGGAGTCTACCACGTAGGCTGTGCTCAGCCCAACTTACTCGGTGCATAATGGATCTCCAAGATGGGACCTACAGCCTTATGAACACTCTCCCACGAGTCGATCCCAGAAATTCTATCGCAATCAAGGCCAGCAACCACTTCAAGCAACGACCAAGTTGCAAAAGAACTACAAGACGCTAATCTAGACGTATTTAATGGTGACGGAGAGCAAGTGTTCCGTCCGAGACGCCAGAAACCTTATGCCGCACTCCCAGCATTATACAAGGATATCGAACGACTTCAAGCAAAATTACGAACTGCTCTCTCGTTGTTCAAGCCGACTCCACAGGAAAGACAGACGCTCACTATTCCTATGCAACTACAGTTCAACAAAAAGCATGAAGCCCGAAGACCATCCTTCAGTAAAGGCGATCCCGTATACGCACGAACATACAGCGGAAACCAATCGGAATGGTACACTGGAAAAGTACGAATAGGACGAGCACTCTACAAAGTCCTACTTGGAAACAAAATCTGTTTCCGACATTCCAATCAGCTCCGCCTCCGACATACGATGTATCAGCACAGCACAACGACAAGGATGTGGAAACGCTGTTCGAGATGTTCAACCTACAATCGTCAACTTCGATGCCGACTACAAGTGAGTACCGCCAAGCGACGACGCGACAACCGCGACAAACGAGGACCACACACGACGATCGACACGCATGCGACGTCCTGACACGACTCCAGATGGACCCACACAAGAAGACCTATCATGTTCGCGATAGTTAGTCACCTTAGTTTTCCATGTTCAAAAAAGGTTGGGTGTTAGATATCGCCTTGTTACCAACCCACCATGACCACTACTTTTGATCGTTACTTACCGTATTAGATACCACTTTTCGCGCCTAACTAATGATCTCAAGTGAACCCAACGTTTCCTGTTAGTTATGTGTTCTATTCCTAATAAAGATTCTGTGCCTACTCCACTGTCATCTACCTCCAACGACTCAACATTTTCTTGTTTTCGAGGTGGGGTTTTCAGGTTCTCTGCAGTTTTGGTTATCTTTTTGATTCTCATCAATCATATTAACCTTCACTTAACCCGTTCACCTTCGTAACCTTCACCTGTACGGTAAGTAATTTCTCTTTGCACCTTTTTCGAATTGTGTTGTGTCTTGGTTGTGATTAAGTTTACTATATTCTCTTTAACAGCTCAAGGTGCAAAGAGGAACTACTTACTGCACAGGTGAAGGTTTCTACTGAACTGCTGAACTACTGACCAAGCTAAACACAATATGATTGATGAGAATCGAAAATAGAAAAAAAACTGTAGGGAACCTAAAAAACCCACCTCGAAAACAAGAAAAATTGCGCGCTGAACGGCCGTCCATCTAAAAAATTCATCTGAAAAATTTCACTATGTCAAAGATAATAAGCATAATAACCGAAAAAACATTAGAGAGAGATCAGAAATAATAGTGCCAGGAAGAGGAAAAACAATCGAGAAGCAGTGGGAGGAGAAAGAGGCAAAAAGTAACCAAAAATGGATGTAAATTAGCGTCCGTCCAGTTGATTTTAGCATTGGAGCGCGATAGAATCGGTCGCGTTACACAAGCGGTCGCTACCGCTAGCGGCGCGATCGAACACGAAGCCTAGCGACGAGATCGCTAAGTCTGAACGCTGCCTAATAAGCGCTGAGCCAACTACTGCCTACGCCTGCTCCACAAGGGATCCGCCCGAACGCATTGCTGTGTATTCAAATACGCCCACTTGAGAAGGCACACAGGAAACGAGTTTTTTACGCTGCTCGGAGTTCCCCCCCCCCCAGTGAATCTTCAAAGCCTTTATTTCATGAGCCCGGAACTACAAAGAGAGTAGGTAGCGCTTGAAAAGAGGGAATCTTCTTCTTTTCAACTGTTCTTACGTTTGCAAAGGAATTTAGCCGCGTCAAAACCAGGAAAGCTCTCACCCAATTTCGAAAATCTTTAACGAATAACCAGCACGGAATATCTACCTATGTCAACCAACTTTTATGAACATTTCAGTACTTTGCGGAAAGCTCAAATCTATCTCTTCACAAATGTGTTATTCTTGTCGTCAATGGTCTACCCTACCTTGAAGGGAGTTCTAGCTTTTCGAAAAAATCCTCCTTTACTTGAAGGGGTCTCGGCAGAGGTGTTCCCACACAAATAAAGAACGGAGGTGTGCTTATTCAGTACGCATATTTTTGGCTGCATGCCATTTGAACTTTTCCCGCGCGCGCGAAGTTGAACACAGCAGTATGTGAGTCGGAGCGCAACATCTTGTGCCAGTGTACAGTCGTCATCCTTGCACTTGATAGTCAATGTCAGTGCGGCTGCGTGCGGCGCGGTCGCCCGCACCCGTACTGCACCAATCGTTGAACCAGGAAGTGACATTACTGTATTATATCCTTCGTGTTACTGTTTTCTATCTTTTGCCGCATACGCGTTTCAATCGAAAAGGCTGCAGAGGCTTCAAACAGTGTGCACGCTCTTCTCCGACACGCCCTATCAAGTGCAGGATGACGACTGTAGATCCACACCACATGTACTAGTACGCGAAAAATATCTAAAAGGGATAATGCAAGAGGTGTTAGCTGGATTCCTAACCAGCTTAGTTAACACAGCGGTAGTAGAAAAGCAAACGATAATCGTCATAATTCGTCAATTTCCATCTTTTTAGATCTGAGCCGATGGCTTCCCATGGGAGCAAGGTAATAGATTTATTGGATATATCGGTAGTGTTTCATCTTAGCTAAATTCTCCTGGTAAATGAAGCGAAGCAGATTTTGCTGAAATCCTGTGACTCTGCCGAAGGTTTCGAGGTTTCATTCGTATAGCAAGTTTAAGTCGGATGGCGTTGCAGATGCTAGAAGGAGCTAAGAGGCAGGGCGGAATTTTCAGCTCGAAGTAGGGTTTTCTCTCAGCACATGTTTCGAAAAAAATGCCAATGAAGAGGCGAAAAACACGCAAGGCCATAGAAGGGCAGCCCTTGTTCGAGGGGGGGAGGGGTGCAACACTCGATGCAATAATCCAAGCGTATGATGGTGCGCACTGAAATCGCGTCGGTACTTGTGTCTTTATCCACAAAAAAATGATATAACATGTAATCGTGACTTACAACATAGTTCATCAGAGCATTGGTTGAAAATATCTCTTGCAACTCACAGCACTAGGCGGTGATGGCAGCATCCACTATTATTCTCTCCTGTCTCTGCGAAATACCGTTAGCCGGAATAGTACATTCTATCTCGAATGGAGACAACATAGCGCATCCAAAATTTTTTGATGGAAGTCCCGGAACATTCTATGAGACTGAACCCTGAACACTACCTAGTAAATTCCGGCCACTCTTTCCGGACAACCAACACTTGCTGCAGTCTGCTTTTTTAGTACGGTAGTACTATCGTGATAAGTCACACATGGCAATGAAAGTCGATAACGGATGTGTCTAGATAATTGCCTGCACAAAGCCATCATAGAACGCAGCAGAAAGAGCCAGCCATGTTAACCGTAAAGATTAAAACAAAATAAGTTGCATCCGGAAACAAAAACTTGGTCGAGGAGCTACAAACTTCCTGATGGGAACACAGACCCAACTGCGTTTTCACGGCTCGTGTTAGAGTAATTATAGCGGTCGCACAGCTTAGCGATTTCGGTGATTGAGATCGAGGAGCACTGATGTGAAATTGCGCTTTTATAGTGACAGCGAAGACGGATTAGATCAATTACACCTAAGTACTTACCGTACACCGAGAACAATTGAAGCACTGTTGATTCAACATACTCTTGGTACCATGACAGACTAATGGAAAACCCTAATAATGATCCAAAGCATTTAAATAAAGTGAATGAAATATTGTTCTCTCTACCTATCTTTCTGGTCGGCTCTAATCAGAATATGCCATGTGGTATAGAATTTGAGCCTGGTATGAGACGATGCTCGACGGATGCAACGTGATAACTGGGATGCACTGATCCGTTAGTTTGCATATGTTGAATGTTGGGCTGAAAAATAAATCTCGTATACAATATCCAGTGAAACAGCACGGACAGAGAATACGGGAGATAAGAATACACAAATATAGTTGAGATGTTGCTAGCAATATGTGCAAAGTGAACCAATCAATGTAAGGTAGGGGACTACAATGGAGGCTAGTATGCGTCGTCGGAGTCCATGGATGTGGGGGTCATCAGTGCTCATAAAAGTATTGTGGAACCACAGATTTTACTCTACAAGACACCTTTGAGTTTGGCGACGGGACCCTCACTGTACTCTTCGCTTCGTGTGCAGAGGGCTCACTATACTTGCACTTCGCAGCGTCTGGTGAGCGCGTTCCACATTTTTCATTACGTGGAAAACTTCTTTTGCCAAAAGTACTGGGCAGATTTATGAGAGAAATAAAAATACCTCTGAGATCGAAATCCTTATATCTCCTGCACTAATTTTGTGCTAGCTTGTCATGTTTATCCGGCATGCTCCTGAACGAAGGATTTCAATAGTTGTCTAGTGATAGACATCCAAGCAGTAAATGTTGCCGCTTTCAAGGTGATGGAACCGCACTGCACCTTCATGCTGTATGAAGACAGCGCTCCGATTGTGACTCTCCTGACGTTTTCATATGATGCCTGGGATGGGCCACTTCGAAACAACATCTTCAGTACTAATTCAGAGCGTTTTCTTGGAGAACTGTAATGTAGCCGCGGCAGAGACTTTTCCATTCTGGCTCCGCTCTTATTCGAGAGCTCGTATTGTTACTTGTTTCATATGTGGAAGTATACCACATTGTGGCTCTTTGCAAGAATAGTGGAAGGATAAGCCTGAGCAATTTCAGGCAACTCTCGGAGTGTAATTAGTGATTGATTCCAGCTAACTGCTCGCGAGAGATGGCAAGGTTTAGCGTTTGTCGCTGAAATCAAAATCATCACCTGAGATGGATTTGGGCGAGGAACTCTGAAGTTAAAAACGGCACTACTCATGAATCGTTCTACTTAAATAATCTTGCTCCAGATAAAAAAATTCAGTATTGACGTTTTTGGACGGACATTTCGGATTTCGCGATAAACATTGGAGGCGGCATTGCGAGTAGGCTCTTGATGAGCTTCGTGAAGCAACTTTGGAGACTAATGTGATTGCTGGGGCTTGGAACAAGATGGAGCTCTTCTTTCCGACATGAAGCATCGGAAGTGGAGTAGAGAACTAATTGCTTCCCATTTAGCTCTTTTTGAGAAATTTCGCTTGGTGCAGAAAACATGTTCTACACAGGATGAACGCGACGCAGTTTGTCTCCTTTGCAAAGGAAACGTTCTTTTGCGCACGGTATTGAGATGGACATTTGTCATACACCAACTTACAGATGTTGTCATTATTGAACCCATCAGCGATCACGGCTAGTGTTGCTTCACACAGCCGGTAGTGCAATACGGGCTCAATCACTCAGGGCGGAACACTTGTGCTTGAGCACGGCTATAATGATACAATTTGGAGAAACTGTTAAGAGGGCCGGATAAATTATCGAATAGCCACAAATTCACCACAGCGACGCTAACAGCGATCCTGTTAACGACATTTTCTTTTTTTATTCTAAGTGTCGACATTTCGACACAAAGAAACTTTCCAATAAAAAGTGTGAAGATCAGCCATAAGATGCTGGCGAGATAGAATACTACCTCATGTTTCCTCATCGAGAAACCGAATCGTGAAGGTACGATTCTGCAAAACCAAAAATTTTTTTGTGGAGTAGAGTTTCGGGATGTCCACATAACTTTTGTTAGCACTGCCAGGAGAGGCAAAAAAGTCACTTCCGAACCGAGTCACATATCAGCAAAGTTTTCGCTCCGACAGAGGACGTAGTCTCGAGTACAGAGGGGAAGATACCCAGGTGTTCCTCGATAAGCAGAGAGACTTGGCTCTCGCTCATAACACCTTCAATGTAACCAAAATATGAGTCATCTTTTCAGTTCGCAGCCTGATGAGAAGACCTTTGAATTCATGTCACCAGTCCAAACAGCTTGCGAAATTCTAGTATGGAGTCACCATCATAAATTAGCTCCTGGAGAGCAGTACTCCTAATGACCTCCACATCGGATCAGCTTCCGACAATGTCCAGCTACGGTCGCAGGATATCATCTTCACCAACAGTCGAACAAGGCGCTTGGATGGTATGGACCGACGCAATGGAGGCCGACATTTTCTTTGGTAGAATGACTGAAGGTGGACGTGGCGTTACATCGAAACCGAGAAGAATGTCCTCACTACATGATCGCGGCGTACCTTTTGGCAACTTTAGTACTGCTACAGGAATGGGATGCCATCTTATTGGAACGAAGGGCATTGGAGAGACTCTGCGCACTACTTGGATGGAAGGGTGCTGAGTAACCTAAGAAGGTGGAATCAAGTGGTCACATGACCATGATTCTCAAATTACCCGGTTTGGGCGAGTATAAATGAGGTGTCTACGTGGCCGGAAAAATCGACTATCTTGTGATCTCAGGCATACATACGCGTCGCGTGATGATCAGAATCTCTGCGATGGCGCTCAGTCAGAAGGCATGTGGCGGAGTGTCATGTTAGTATTAATATGCTCTTCAATATGGTGATAAAATGTCTCAGAAATTTAATAAATTGTAACTTATAGCGCTCGAAAGTAAGGGAGAAAAGTGACTTTTTTTTTGGCCCCCTCGCCCTGTATGTGACTCCTGCAGTTGATCGGGGAAGAACATTTTTGTATGTGGCAATAATAGAGGAGAGTGTTATTGGAGGCGAGATACTATCGTCGTCGAAGAGATCACAACGAAGGGAGGGGGTGCGTATCGATGGGTAAGTCAGAGGAAGGGTCATAGAGCTCAGGGGTCAGAAGCAGCACTAAAATAAGCAAAACGGAGGATCGCAGTCTCGAGTCTCGTGGTCTTCACCTATTCTCGCGTAGGATACTTAGTCACA
>MU911959.1:137009-158480 GCA_036418165.1 Cooperia oncophora | reverse complement strand
AAGTCTACCCTAACGATGACAGATGGAGTCTCCGCGTCACAGGAAGATTCTTGAGAATCACAAATCAACCTGCGATCGACACGGTGATCGTTTCCAAAGTGTTTCATGGAGCGCGGTCTACCTCATTGGTTGCTCGTGAGCTATTGGGCTAATGCCGTTTGGACTCCAGCAATTTCGGCACCGAGCTCATTTTTAAATTGCCTAAGTCACCAAACCCGCTGAAAACATGTACACAAGGGTTATTTACCATCGTGATTACAATTATGACACTCATTCTTGGCGCTGGCGCCAAGGGATGACAGTACGATTACCTCTTGTGCTCAGCCTTAGCGGAGCGTAGATAATCGTAGTGTCATCCATTAGTGCCAGCGGCAAGAGTGGAGATATCACAGTTCGTAATCAGGATGTTAAACTACCCCTAAATACAAGTTTTTAACGGGTTAGGTGACTTAGGCAATTCAAAAATGAGCTCGGTGCCGAAATTGCTGGAGTCCAAACGGCATTAGCCTTGACTATCAAGTGCAAGGATGACGACTGTATATCATGTCCTCTGCTACTGAGCTTCGAATGGAACGAACAGTTTCCTATGAATGGGAATCGTCTATTTGATCGAGTATGAAAGCTGTAACGATCACTGCAAAAAATTCAGAACCACAAAATACTTGGAAGCCCAGTTAGCTGAAGAACACCGTTACTAAGTGATGAAATTGCGGGCCACCCTCGCTCCATATCTGGCTTATGAGTGCACACTCTTCTAAAACTAATACGAAGTACCTTTTTCCTAATTATTTGTTTAGCTTCGCCGCGACCCTCGCATACCTCGTTTGTCGTCTGCTAAGTACAGCCCTGCTATTATGAGGTGGTAAAATGCGTGAAGCATTTCAAGATTGTGTGTTTCGTAGAGATTTTGAAAACAATCGTTACGAGGTTGTGATGAATGGAAAATTGTCATGTTGCAGCTTTATTTTTTGTAAAAGTTTAGTTGTTCGAGGTAGCAATCCGTTTTGGTTGTTTTCTCTATTTTGTAATGACAGATTTGTTGTTATGCTTGTCTATGATTTCTATGATGTTGTTTTCTTTTGTCTACTCTTTTGCATGAAAATAGTGCATTAGAAATTGAATCCATTGTACCGCATTGTTTGTTACTTTGTGGTTTATAACCATCTTCTTGATATTGAGTACTTTCAATTCAATTCCTTTCTGCTTCGCAAGTAAAGGTTTCTATGTCGCTATATTTAGCTAAAGCCTCAGGGACCAGCATGAATATGTGGAACACTAACAAGGGATGGTTTGAACTTCGAATGGAGCCCTAGGTACATCGATAGAGCCTCGAATGCTGATTACGAATATGCAAATTAAAAGTGCTACGGGAAACTCTCCGACGAGATCTGGGTGGTCAAAGTTTGCGAAAAGCCAGTTTTGGCCTCGTAAGCGCTGCTGATCGATGCCTGGGCAGTGCCACCGTGGCCTCGTGGTAACGGTCTCGCTTTCAAGTCGAACGTATCCGGGTTTGCATACGGTTTTCTGACGGGCGAACACTTTTTTGCTTCGCTCTATGAGTAGCTTCAAGCTATCACCTTGTATCACCTGTGCTCCCGTGTTTTGATCATCGAGTTCCTCGAGCGGGCGCCAGTAACGTCTCCATTCGTCCCTGCAACGTGCAAGAGTTGCCCAATGAACTCTCTCAGCTCGAGGGACACGATGAACTTCATACCATTCGTTCAGAGCTTTCACGAAGAAATCTGACCATCGCGTAGGCGGTCTTCCAGGCGTTCGCTTGACATCCCGTGGAATCCAGTCGGTGACTGCTCTGGTCCAGCGGGTTTCCGTCCTCTGAAATCGCAAATAAACGTTGTCGGCCCACTGATTCTTCGAAACCTTGCAAATGCGAGCGGCCGTCTCTGATCTTCGATCGTTGGCGGAGTGCGGAGCTCCGGATTCCCTCTCTTCTCACTTGCGTGTAGCGGAAAACTCCGAGCATCGCCCTTTCGATGGCGCGTTGAATAACGCCGACCGCATGCTCATCCTGCTTTCGTAGAGTCCAAGTCTCTGAGGCGTACGTCAAGGCAGGAAGGACCGCGGAATCGAAGAGGTGGGCACGGAGCTTGGTGTTCTTCGTCTTCTTCGCTACTCCCTCGATGTTCTTGAAGGCTCCCCAAGCCGCTCGCTTCCTCCTGCTCAGCTCTGGAGCTAGGTCATTCATCATATTGATTTCACGACCTAGGTACACATAGCTAGAGCATTCAGAGATGGTCGTTCCGTTGAGCGTGAATGGGGCATCAGAAACCAATCCGTTTCTCATGAACATCGTCTTCGTTAGATTCAGCCGTAGACCGATTCTTCCACACGCGCAGTCGAATTCAGCCAGCATTCGTTCCGCTTGCTCGATGTTTGGTGTTATCAAAACGATGTCGTCAGCAAAGCGGAGATGGTGTAGTTGCCGACCGTCGATCTTCACTCCCATGTCTTCCCATTCCAGTTGACGCATGATGTTTCTCGAGAGAGGCGCTGAAGAGCTTGGGCGAGATGGTGTCGCCCTGTCGGACCCCTCTCTTCACATCAATGATGATCTCCTTGTAGAATGGTGAGATCTTGGTCGTGAAGTTGCTGTAGAGGCTTCACGAAAGAATCCCCTGAATGTACTGAGTAAGTGAATACCCTGGTTGCCCAGGGCTTCGATAACCGCTTCTGTCTCAACGGAGTCGAAGGCTTTCTTCAAGTCGATAAACGTGAGACATAACGGCATCTTGTACTCTCGCGATACTTCAATGAGCTTCGTTACTGTGTGGATGTGATCGATCGTGCTGAATCCTCTTCGAAACCCTGCTTGCTCGCATAGCTGTCCTTCGTCTAGTGTTCTGCCAATCCTGTTTAGGATGACTCGTGTCAACTACACTTGTAGACTACAGACAGCAGGCAGATTGGGCGATAATTGCCAATGTACAGGTCTCCCTTCTTGTACAGCAACACAGTCTTGCTGGTTTTCCACGAGGTGGGTACCTTGCATTCCGACAGGTAGCGCGTGAAGAAGTCGAGCCAGAGTTTTTGCACCGAGAACTTGGCGGAAGATTCTTCAGATGTTCGGGTCTGATCCTGTCGGGACCGGGTGCCGTACGATTCTTCACCGACGAGATGGCGTGTCGGACTTCGGAAGAGAGAACTGCAGGAACGACATATCCATCCTGCTCCAAGCGGTATGGTTGCAGGTGGACGTGGCTGTCAAAGAGATCCGAGTAGAAGTCGTGGATGACCTTCTCCATTGCCCTTCTGGATGCGGTGATTGTTCCATCCGGACGTCGGAGGGCGGTCATCTTGGTCTTACAGTTGGCGAAGTCGCGGCGGGCGTTGCGTATGCTCTTCCCAGCCTCTGCGGCTTCCACCAGTACTGCTGCTCTTCTCTCCTTGAGGTCTTCCTTTATCGCTTCTCTGCATAGCTTCGCAAGCTCAGACGTCAGCTGGTAATTGCCTGCGGCTCGTGCGGCTCCACGTTGGCGAATCAGCTCGAGAGTTTCCAGAGATAGACGCTTCTTGGTAATCTTGGAACCCTCTGACTTCTTGGCGCAGTCGTGAAGATGTGCAACAAGCCGTTCGTATTCCTCGTCGATGTTGTCGATGACAGAATCCTCCCAGAGCCCAGCGAGAGAAGTGAAGTGATCCCAGTTGATGGTGGTCTTGGGGCTTCGCTTCTTGAACTTTGCGGCTCTCTCTCCTCGCATCGAAAAGCGGAATCTTGCGCGAAGGAGGCGATGGTCGGATCCCGTGTAGAACTTAGGGACAACAGCGACATCGGTCAGGCAAAACCTTCGATTGCAGATGATGTGGTCGATCTCGTTATGGAATTGTCCACCAGGAGACTCCCATGTCCAGCGTAGAGAGTAGGGCTTCTGGAACTGCGAGTTACCATGGATGGTATGGGTCGACATGATAAACTCAGACAGCCTTTCACCCTGCTCATTCCACTCCGTTCCGTGAGTTCCGATGTGAAGTTCTTCAGCCGTTCTTCTTGGTCCGATCTTAGCGTTGAAAAGAGTTCACCAACGATGACCTTGAAGAAGGTATGATCTTCCTTGTAGAACTTCTCCAATTCCATATAGAACGCTTCGAGCTCATCCTCGTCGTAGCTTGATGTTGGTGCGTAGGCGACGAAGATTGTCAAAGCTGGAGTTGAACCACATCTTCTCAATCGCAAACGTCCGATTCGGTCGTCAGACTTTCGTACGAATCGATGTTCATGGCCAAGTGCGTGTTGACGAGGACGCCCTACACCGCCAACGCCTCTGCTGTCGCATGTTCCGAGGAACAGTTCTTCTCCAGTCTCGTACACGGCGTGTAGCGGGCGATGCCTCCTCGTCTCGGTCAGTCCGATGACGTCGTACTTGATCTTCCTGGCTTGCAACATCAGATCTTCGATGTGAGCTTCCGATGCAAGCGTCCGTGCGTTGAAAGTACAGATCGTCATCCTAGTCCTGGGCGACAAATCTCCGTTGGCCCTGTGATTTCTAGCAGCCTCGTCCGAGCGGTCCCAGCCGACGTCGCCCTGTCGGTGGTTCCCTCAGCTTCAGGGGAATGAGGCCCATAGTTGTTACTGTTTTCGGCGAGAAGAAAATTAACCACGCGTAGCTCGCCAGGCTCTGACGTGGCACCCTCCGCATTGGTACGTTTTTGGAACAGTCCAAAACCGTTCACCCCCACGCCACGATGAGGCTGCGGATAGGATTTGTGGGGGATCATACCTTATAATGTTCGAAATTCTTCCGAATTTACGGCCCGGCAGGACAAGTAGATCAAGTACATCAATTGTTTGACGTATTCGATCTAAATAGTATGGATTTGGTCATATCCGCCCTCAAATTGCGGATTCTGGGCAAAAACTTTACAATTGTCGATGGGTAACCTGCTCAGGGAGGGCAGATATGACCAAATCCATACTAGATCGAGTACGTCATATACTTGATGTACTTGATCTACTTGCCCTGCTGGGCCGTAAATTCGGAAGAATTTCGAAAATTAGAGTTGAAGCTCTTATACGGAGCGAAGCAAAAATTTTCGCGCCAACCGGATGCAAACCCGCATGCGTTTGACTTGAAAGCGAGACCATTACCACGGTGGCACTGCCGAGGCATCGATCAGCAGCGCTTACGAGCCAAACTGGCTTTTCGCAAACTTTGACCACCCAGATCTCGTCTGGGAGGTCCCGTAGCACTTTTAATCTGCATATTCGTAATCAGCATTCGAGGCTCTATCGATGTACCTAGGTCTCCATTCAAAGTTCCATGGGAAGTTCAAACCATTCCCTTGTAAGTATTATTGGTGTCCATCGTACGCTAACCAGTCATTGAACTCCATACAAGGTACAACATCGTGGTGGTGAATAATCGGGGTTCCCCTTCCCACCCTCTCCTGAAGTTCCTCCGGTACGACCCTGGTCTCGCAACCTACTTATCACAAGTTCGGGCCATTTTTCTGCTGGCTACAGTTGCGATCCCCCTTCCAGGAATAGAGTAGTAGTCAATTATGAGGCCGACTAGGGGAACTATGTACCCGTTATTGGTGCGTCATGTGGAGGTGTTCACGCGCAAGTATTGTCTGACACGATGTCAGCTCGTTTCTACCAGCCGTTTAACTATAGTGTAGTTGGCTGCGGATGGATTGGGAGTTCCAGGCTGGATGAGTCCGACGTTGTGCCAAACCCGTTCCTCACCAGACGTTAAAGCGAACAAATTATATGACATATTAAGTATCACATCGTATTTCTCGTTTTCCCTTTTTTTTGTCAAATGCGCGTCTTAACAAGAAGGCAGAGAACGGTTTTGAAGGGATAACACACTCAAACTGCCTGACACGCCCACAAGATTATAAGTTCAGGTTGTCAGGCTGCGTACAGTACCCCCGAAATTTGCGCGTCAAGTGAAAAACATCCATGTGCGGGTGCACCAACACACTACATTACACGCCAAACTCATTATTTATTTGCAAAATTTGTTTTTTGAGGATACTGTTTTTAGATGGCTATCTGTTCGGCACCAATTATTATATTACAATTATTGTTATTACTATTACCAAGTATTTACACCAATTTTCCGAAGTTTTTGAACGGCTTTTTCAGTGGGGGCAGATTTGGCAGTAAACTCCTTCCTAGGGGTAGTTCGACCTCCTAAATACGAAATCACATTGGCTTCGCGTGAAGTTGCTTGGCGCCCGCGCTGGCCCCAGGATACATAGGATTACCAAATCCGCTTGAAACTTGTGCCCAGGGATAGTTTGACTTCCTAAACACGAATATCACATCCGCTCGACCTGAAACTGCCTGACGCCCGCGCAAAGATACCCTGGATCACCAAATCCGCTGAAAACTTGTGCCCAAGGTTGTTCGACCTACGACCAACTTCCCGACGTCGGGCTCATTCCCAACAATACTCCAGTAAGACTTTCGCGATGTCCTCACTATGAAGCAGGAACTTAATTGGCGCCTGTTCTGCAGATTTGATGTTAGGAAGAAGTAAAAGCTGTGTGAATAATAAAAACTTTGTAACGACCATAAAGCTAATAAATATGTGATGCATTTCATAGTTTCTCATGTTTCGAAAGAACACAGGCACTACTCAACTATTACTATTCCGAAAAGTCAAAAAATCTCAAAACTTTGCAAATAAGGTTCGATGAGCTTCGATGATGATCACGAGCATGACATTCATTTGCGCCACCAGCGTCATTTAGCGCTCTGCTAAGGCTGTGCCTGGGAGAAGGAATGATTCTTCTTTAGAGGCAGGCTCAGCCCTAGTAGAAGATCGTAGTGTCCTCCATTTGCACCAGTGTCAAGCAAGGATGTTATATCCGTAACCAGGATGTTGTAATCAAGTTCCGATGAGTTTCCGTATTCAAGTTTCCAGCGGATTTGGTGATAGTGGGTATTTTGGCTCCTGCGCCACAGCGCTGGCGCCAAGAACTTGACGCGAAGCCAACGTGATTCCCGTATTTTGGAGGTCGGACCACCTCTAGAACCAAGTTCTCAGAAAAACTGCCCCATAGAAAAAACCGGTCAAAAACTGGGTTATTTTCGGAGGATCGGTGAAGCAGTAGTTGATAATAGATAATAATATAATAATATAATGATAGTGGATAATGCAATAGATAGATCACATTATCATTACTGTGGTATTATTGTGCGGCGTCGCTCGACTGGGCTCTGTTTTTACCGTGTTGAGCTGGTATAGCCGTGAGTTCCTTTCAATCTATCCGTAGTAGGTAACAAATCTTAATAACTGCTTGATCGATCGAGTACCATTCTGATTCATTGCTTTCGCTGTCTAGGCTTGTTGCTTTCATATTTATATCACTAGCAATTTCCGCGATTGGCAGTTGCCATCATCGATTGATCCAAGAGTATTTTGATTTGACTTGATCTGTTCGATGTTTCAGTCGGAGTGCTTCTGTGCGAATTTTTTTGCAATGGCAGGAAAACGAAATACCCAAAATTCAAAAAACCCTTCACAAAAATCGTAGGAGTTTCTGATAGGCAGTTTGGACTATCGCAATCGTTCCGTCGATGAGCCTCTCAGTGCGATGCTCGAAATGAGTTCAGATCTAAGGAAGCATGAAATGAATTGTGGCGTTACAAGAAAAACTAGTCCAAACGTTTCCAGTACCCTAGAAGAAGATCGGAAAGGTCGTAGTGTGGTTATAGCTGGGTTACCAGAAGAACCTCGTGAACTACCAGCATCGCGACGACAAGCAGAACTGGAGGATAAGGTTGGAGGTATTTTAGACATTTAGATATTGAGTGTCGTCCTGAATCCGTCTATAGGATGGGGACATTTTCAGGTTCGAAAGCTAGGGTAGGTAAAATTCTGTCACCGTCTAAGTCCCACTGGTCGGAAGTGGGTACACTCCTCATCATTACGGACTGTCGGGGCGGGTCAGTGCGGCTGCGTTTTCCGCGGTGCCAAAGTCTTTCTGCACCAGTTGTTGAAGCGAGCAAATGACATACAGCATTATATCCTTCGTATTACTCGTTTTCTACCACTTTTTGTCGCATACGCGTTTGCAACAAAAAAGGCTGAGAACGGCTTCAACAGTGTGCGCACTCCTTCTGGCTGACACGCCCCACCGGTCCGCAATGATGAGGACTGTATGTGGTGTTCTAAAGGCACGTTCCGCGATAAACTAAGGCTAGAACCTCATAAACGTGCATGATGATCAAGCAGGCAACAGTAGAGGATATGCTGCTTTTAAAAGTTGAAAAACAGCAAGCAGAACGCACGGCGCTCATGTTTTAGGCCCATTGGCGCCCGATAGGCCCATGCCGGCCTCCGGTGACCGTGTCGTTGTGAGATTGCCATTGCGCTCTCTCGCCCGTCATTTTCTGGCCTCTCTCGTCTCTTATCAGTGTATCGCCGCCTTTTGCAATCCACAATTGATCTTGACCACCTTACGCTCGTCCGGTGATCATGATCAATTGAAATAAAGAGGGTCTTATTGCGGGCGCTTTTTCGTGGTTCCTTCTCTTCAATAAGTCAACAACCACAGGGCAATTCTATTTTGAACTGTATTACCTATGAAGTGTGGTCGCGGGAATTGCCTTCAAAAGATCTCTTTTCACATCTATCATGCTTCTTGGGGAGACTTGCCTGTGGGGTCGCCTGGCTTAACAAATATGTTCAATACTGTTCTACAGATAATTCTCTGCACTATAGGTTTAATTAAAGGATAAAGTCTTCGCCGTTGATCAATCCCTTTGTGGGATGCGGCACGCATTCTACTTCCATTCAGAATCGTAGTGGCTTATTGAATGCGATGTGGCCTATACAATGACTTGCGGTGGCCAGCCGATGTACAAGTCAGTGTTTTATCCTCCCAGACGAATCTGGTACCAATTTACCGTCCCCGGAGGGTAGAAGGCTTGGTTGGCCTGGGCGGGAGTCGACCCGGGATTTGAACCCGGCGCCGCGCGAGTGGTAAGCGCGCCACTTGTCACTACACCACCTCCGCCTCACATGTTTAATTGATTGGGACGGTAAATTGGTACCAGATTCGTCTGGGAGGATAAAACACTGACTTGTACATCGGCTGGCCACCGCAAGTCATTGTATAGGCCACATCGCATTCAATAAGCCACTACGATTCTGAATGGAAGTAGAATGCGTGCCGCATCCCACAAAGGGATTGATCAACGGCGAAGACTTTATCCTTATAAGTTTAATTGCCTTCTTACTATTTCTCGACTTTTGTCGATTTTTATTTCATTGAAAGGAAATCTGGGTCGACCCGAAAGTGAGTTTTCCACAACAACCTTTTTTATCTCGGCTCTCAAGTCTACAGAAGAAGCTCAAACCTTGTGATATATATGACCAAAGAAAGATGCGTCTTATGACAGCTTGAAGTTGGTTCAAGCGATCAAGAGGTGGGAATTCGGACCTTGTAAAAGAGCATCGCGTGGGGGGCCCTCTTGGGGAGGGACTGCCTGCAGAACCTACCCACTTATTTTCGAACGTCTAACATCAACTGAGGGTGGTGGTTGATAATGATAAGGAAAGCATTCTATGACCCTCAATCTTTGGCATGATTCTCAGTTAATAAGGTAATTCCGTAAGCTCTCAGTTGGACAGAATAGGGCATTAGGTTCGATGCTTGTCTGTGAGGTCGAAACTGAAATCTTCGAATCACTTAAAGTATTATAGCATTCCTAAGAGACATAGCCTTTCAGCCATATACTTGCACTTAGGCCTATGCGGTTATAGCTTTTTAACACGTTGACGCCTTTTAACACGAAACTTTTGACGCAATTTTACAAAAATCCGGGATTCCGGAGTGGGCGGAGCTTGTTGTGGAAGTTGTTCCCTGTCCCAGCGGACCTATTGACCCACTCGGGGCCTACAGCGGACGATTTTTCCGGGGCTTTTTGGCTGCTGCGGCGGTTGGACGAGTTTTCCGCGGCGGATTCCGGGGTGGGCGGGGTTTGATTCGGGACGTGGTGGCGCGGGCGGACCTACTGACACACTCGGCTCACTGGGACGGCGGCTGGACGAGTTTTCCGGGCCACTGGACGAGTTTTCCGCGCGATCGGACGAGTTTTCCGGCTCTTCGCGCGGCGGTGGTGCGGAATGGGGCGGGGCAGCGGGCGGACCTAACGACACACTTGGCGAAAAAACCGGCAAAGAGGGTCCCTTTGGACGAGTTTTCTCGCCGGGCGGACCTAACGACACACCCGGCCGGAGATGCAGCAAAAATGCCGTGAAATGGCTCAAATCGGCGAAGTTGTCGAAAAGAGCCACTTCGGATGAAAATTATAAGATTCTGCCCACCATCCCGTCCCCCCTCCCACACCACCCGATTAGTGATTTCAATAGGGTACTTCATTGCACCGACGATTCGGGGGCATTCGTATCTGGGGGCGAGAGGTGAAATTCGTGGACCGCAGGGGGACGCCCTAAAGCGAAAGCATTTGCCAAGAATGTCTTCATTAATCAAGAACGAAAGTCAGAGGTTCGAAGGCGATTAGATACCGCCCTAGTTCTGACTATGCCATCTAGCGATCCGATGGGGTATTGTCGAGAGAGCAATTAAGGTCAGGCAACCCCACAAACAAGTCTCCCAAGAGGCATGCTAGGTGTGAAGTGAGATCTTTCAAGAAAGTCCTACACCCGTCGGTCCTTGCTAATGCACGTTTGCTGCGTCGATCCACAATGTCTGATGTGTTTATAAGGCGCAGTAAGTCAACTGAAGAGCGGGCCATGGACTACAAACTGAGGCAGCAGGCTAGGGAGTTGAATAAAACTGCAGGATTCAAAGAATGGGGTTTATAAAAGTGAACTTAAAAAGACCAGCGAGCTGCCCTCTAACAGGGGTGGGAAACCGGCAGTGATGCATGGATGCTGCACCAACTTGTGTTTTTTCTTACTGAATTCGCGCAGTTTGGTTAACAAACTATCCCTTTTGCATGCGTTCGTTGCAATTAATGATCCCTGATTTATTATTTGTCACAGAAACCTGGCTTGATGAGAGAACTGCTGATACAGAAGTATCAGGTGGCCTGAACTATAAGCTAATTCGAAGCGATCGGGGTTGCCAGAGAGAAAGGGAGTATGTTGCTTGAAGATGATTCGCGATTGCAAGTCAGATCGAACCAACTTGAACAGTCTTTTTCCGACGTGCTCTGGTTCAATATCACTTCAGAATTCTCTACTAAGCCATTGCGGTAGCTGTTGTTTATCAGCCAACACAGTCCACGGCTAAGAGAGATTCTCTCTATGACATATGTTCCACAACTAGCCCCATTATTGTCACTGGTGACTTTAACTTGAGCATTGATTGGGAAAATGACAAAGCAGTCAAGGGAGCCGATTTCCGATTCAAAGAAGCCTTCAAGTGCTGCGAGCTCAAACAATGGGTTAAGTCCTTTACTCGCGGGGAATCCGTCTTGGACTTGATCTTATCTTCTGGAACTACGATTGAAAATATTGACATTCTTCCTCCTCTCGGGAACTCCGACCATAATATTGTGAAGTTTGAAACTGACTACATAAAAGAAGAGAGTTCTTTCCTACCTGAACCTGTGTTTAGCCGGGTTGATTATCGGAAGCTCAGTGACTGTCTTAACGCAGTAGATTGGAATCTGATACTCAATAACTACAGTTCAATTACATCTTAATAACAAATTTTGTTTGCTTCTCTACCTCTTCCCTAGTTTTGTGCCGTTCCGCTATAGTAGGGGAAAACAACACCAACCCTACCCACATCAGGAATCTAGCTGACCACAAATTCCCTTGTTTCGAGGGTCAAGGGATCCTCTGAACAATCCATTACAAAAGAGTGTGTTCCAACATTAGTTTTCACGTCAAAAATACCTTGCCTATTGCGAGCGTTGTCTGTTCAGTTCAGTGAGATCCCTTCTTCTTCAAATTTATGAGAGGGAAAGTTAACGCGGACTAGTACCAAGATGGTCAGCTATCTTTGTTGATCAGTTCCTGCTTACTTTAGTATTTTCGGTCGTTTAACTTACAGATTCATTCAGTTCCTCCTTTCATTCAGTATAGGCTGGCGGACCTGATGTGGTGCTATGTGCGGTAAGATACTGTTGAATGAGATGGGACCACCCATCTCTTGAGGCCTGTATCATCGCCTCAACTCATTTGATTGCTGCAGTAACTGCTGACCTCTTACTGGCTGCTCAATGGAAACGAAATAAATGGAAAAGAATAGACCTAGTAGTAGGAACTGGTACGTGAAACAGTAGTAACTTTCTCGCTCCCATAAATATTTGAGCACACTGACTTTTCATGTGCAATTCGAGATTTGTGGGCAAAACTGTCAAAAAGCGCACGATTTGGGCTCGCTCTGAGTTTTTTTCTGCGGCCCTAGCTGTATGTGTTGGGTAATACGTGACTTTTACCGAATAAGTACTAAGTATCTGGAAAAAATCTATCATACCAATAGAACAAAAGCACTGAAAATTGGAGAGACTCAGATAAAGCCCAAAGCGATTAGAGAGATCAGCTGTATTGTAATGCACGAAGCGAAACTTCAAAAAACGCTTACAATGGCGCGTCCGTTCACAACAGCGCGAAACCGAGGCATTGAGCGTACTGCGACGGTGCAGCGGATTAAGTGGAGCTCTATCGCCCACTGCACTTAATAGCGTTTTCCAGCGATACAACATCATACAGAAATCATTTTTTTGCTGAGCTGTAGGAACCAATCATGTTCTATGGTTGGCATTATACTAAATACACGAAATGCACAACAGCTTACACTTAATATCACCGCAATTGTCGGGTCGCAATCAGCGGTTCTCACCTGCGGCGTTTCCATCATTGGTTGTTTCCTTCCTAAATCGATCTCTACCCGATCGCCATTGGTAGAGCAAGGGAGCCGAACGCGGACTCGAACCGCGCTGCTCACGCCGCCTCCGACAGTCCGCAATGATGAGGACTGTATATCACTTGTCGCTATATCGCTTATGAGTATTTGTGTTGCCAAGTTTGTTGATGTTCTGGTTATTTTTCTTTGTGTCGATTTGTTTTGTAACTTATCTGTTTCGCTCATAATGTAGCGCACCCGTGTGTGCATGATAAATAAATAAATAAATAAATAAATATCAACTTGCATGACGGTATCTGATTAGAAAATAACGCGGCGACCTGTTGATGGACTCGAATTCTTGTTCACCTTTCAATGGATATAACTCCGTCCTTGCATAACATAGAACTTACTTGAGGAGCAGACTAGAAGTTTGTGTGATAGGTGCTTTACCCCCTACTACTTCCTCCCTATACGAATGCTCAATCCCAGTTCACAAACTTTGTTCATGGCTC
This sequence comes from Cooperia oncophora, assembly GCA_036418165.1. Classification (NCBI taxonomy): domain Eukaryota; kingdom Metazoa; phylum Nematoda; class Chromadorea; order Rhabditida; family Trichostrongylidae; genus Cooperia; species Cooperia oncophora. The sequence goes on along the minus strand of MU911959.1, from coordinate 145,170 downwards.
AGGGGTTGCTCTCGCCGCTGTGTTGATGTTGTAAAAATCGAGCACGAAAAGTTGCGCTATATGCATAAACACCCAATACATATAAAGAGGCGGAGGTGGTGTAGTGATAAGTGGCAACTTGATACGCAAGATCTGGGGATCGAATCCTGAATCGGCTCCTGCCCGGGCCTTCTTCCCCCGGAACGGCGAATAAGCACCAGATTCGTCTGGGAGGACAACAACCTGACTTGTACATTGACTGGTCCCCCCACGTAATTGTATAATCCACATCGCATGCAGTAAGCCACTACGATACTGAGTGGAAGTAGAATAAGTGCCGCATGCTATGAAAGGATTGATCAGCGGCGCAGACCTCACCCTTTTTATCCCTTGTCCTCTCGCGAGTTGCGCAAATCGGAATATTTTATGGAGCATATGGACCAGAAGACATAGACCAGAAGCCCCCACAAATCCTATCCGCAGCCTCATCGTGGCGTGGGGGTGAACGGTTTTGGACTGTTCCAAAAACGTACCAATGCGGAGGGTGCCACGTCAGAGCCTGGCGAGCTACGCGTGGTTAATTTTCTTCTCGCCGAAAACAGTAACAACTATGGGCCTCATTCCCCTGAAGCTGAGGGAACCACCGACAGGGCGACGTCGGCTGGGACCGCTCGGCGAGGCTGCTAAAATCACAGGGCCAACGGAGATTTAAGTCGCCCAGGACTAGGATGACGATCTGTACTTTCAACGCACGGACGCTTGCATCGGAAGCTCACATCGAAGATCTGATGTTGCAAGCCAGGAAGATCAAGTACGACGTCATCGGACTGACCGAGACGAGGAGGCATCGCCCGCTACACGCCGTATACGAGACTGGAGAAGAACTGTTCCTCGGAACATGCGACAGCAGAGGCGTTGGCGGTGTGGGCGTCCTCGTCAACACGCACTTGGCCATGAACATCGATTCGTACGAAAGTCTGACGACCCGAATCGGACGTTTGCGATTGAGAAGATGTGGTTCAACTCCAGCTTTGACAATCTTCGTCGCCTACGCACCAACATCAAGCTACGACGAGGATGAGCTCGAAGCGTTCTATATGGAATTGGAGAAGTTCTACAAGGAAGATCATACCTTCTTCAAGGTCATCGTCGGTGATTTCAACGCTAAGATCGGACCAAGAAGAACGGCTGAAGAACTTCACATCGGAACTCACGGAACGGAGTGGAATGAGCAGGGTGAAAGGCTGTCTGAGTTTATCATGTCGACCCACACCATCCATGGTAACTCGCAGAAGCCCTACTCTCTACGCTGGACATGGGAGTCTCCTGGTGGACAATTCCATAACGAGATCGACCACATCATCTGCAATCGAAGGTTTTGCCTGACCGATGTCGCTGTTGTCCCTAAGTTCTACACGGGATCCGACCATCGTCTCCTTCGCGCAAGATTCCGCTTTTCGATGCGAGGAGAGAGAGCCGCAAAGTTCAAGAAGCGAAGCCCCAAGACCCATCAACTGGGATCACTTCACTTCTCTCGCTGGGCTCTGGGAGGATTCTGTCATTGACAACATCGACGAGGAATACGAAAGGCTTGTTGCACATCTTCACGACTGCGCCAAGAAGTCAGAGGGTTCCAAGATTACCAAGAAGCGTCTATCTCTGGAAACTCTCGAGCTGATTCGCCAACGTGGAGCCGCACGAGGCAATTACCAGCTGACGTCTGAGCTTGCGAAGCTATGCAGAGAAGCGATAAAGGAAGACCTCAAGGAGAGAAGAGCAGCAGTACTGGTGGAAGCCGCAGAGGCTGGGAAGAGCGTACGCAACGCCCGCCGCGACTTCGCCAACTGTAAGACTAAGATGACCGCCCTCCGACGTCCGGATGGAACAATCACCGCATCCAGAAGGGCAATGGAGAAGGTCATCCACGACTTCTACTCGGATCTCTTTGACAGCCACGTCCACCTGCAACCATACCGCTTGGAGCAGGATGGATATGTCGTTCCTGCAGTTCTCTCTTCCGAAGTCCGACACGCCATCTCGTCGGTGAAGAATCGTACGGCACCCGGTCCCGACAGGATCAGACCCGAACATCTGAAGAATCTTCCGCCAGTTCTTGTCAAAACTCTGGCTCGACTCTTCACGCGCTACCTGTCGGAATGCAAGGTACCCACCTCGTGGAAAACCAGCAAGACTGTGTTGCTGTACAAGAAGGGAGACCTGTACGACATTGGCAATTATCGCCCAATCTGCCTGCGTTTTTGCTTGTCTGTTAGTCTACACTGTACTTGACACGAGTCATTTGCCTATACAGGTATGTGTTCAGAACACTTAGTTACGTTGAGGACAGGCCAATGCAGCAGAGCATTGCGGCTTTCGAAGAGGATATCAGCCCGATCGATCACAGCACTATCGGAGTGACGTAAGCTGCATTGAAGAGGCGCTGGAAGAGTACAAGATGCCGTTATGTCTCACGTTTATCGACTTGAAGAAAGCCTTCGACTCCGTTGAGACAGAAGCGGTTATCGAAGCCCTGGGCAACCAGGGAATTCCTACTCAGTACATCAGGGATTATTCTTCCGTGAGCTCTATAAGCAACTTCACGACCACAAGATCTCAGCCATTCTCCAAGGGAGATCATTCATTTGATGCTTGAAGGATGAGGCGGTTCCGACAGGGACACCATTCGCCCAAACTCTTCAGTCGGCCTTCTCTCTAGTACATCATGCGGTCAACTGAAAGGGAAAGTACATTAGATGCTGAAGATCGACGGTCGGCAACTACACCATCTCCGCTTTGCTGACGACATCGTTTTGATAACACCAAACATCGAGCAAGCGGAACGAATGCTGGCTGAATTCGACTGCGCGTGTGGAACAATCGGTCTACGGCTGAATCTATACGAAGACTGAATGTTCATGAGAAACGGATTGGTCTTGATGCCCCATTCACGCTCAACGGAACGACCATCTCTGAATGCTCTAGCTATGTGTACCTAGGTCGTGAAATCAATATGATGAATGACCTAGCTCCAGAGCTGAGCAGGAGGAAGCGAGCGGCTTGGGGAGCCTTCAAGAACATCGAGGGAGTAGCGAAGAAGACGAAGAACACCAAGCTCCGTGCCCACCTCTTCGATTCCGCGGTCCTTCCTGCCTTGACGTACGCCTCAGAGACTTGGACTCTACGAAAGCAGGATGAGCATGCGGTCGGCGTTATTCAACGCGCCATCGAAAGGGCGATGCTCGGAGTTTCCGCTACACGCAAGTGAGAGAGGGAATCCGGAGCTCCGCACTCCGCCAACGATCGAAGATCAGAGACGCCGCCGCATTTGCCAAGGCTTCGAAGATCAGGTGGGCCGGACACGTCATGCGTTTCGAGGACGACCGCTGGACCAGAGCAGTCACCGACTGGATTCCACGGGATGTCAAGCGAACGCCTGGACGACCGCCTACGCGATGGTCAGACTTCTTCGTGAAAGCTCTGAACGAATGGTATGAAGTTCATCGTGTCCCTCGAGCTGAGAGAGTTCATTGGGCAACTCTTGCACGTTGCAGGGACGAATGGAGACGTTACTGGCGCCCGCTCGAGGAACTCGATGATCAACGGGAGCACAGGTGATACAGGTGATGGACCAGAAGAGTGTCTATATGGCGACATTATGAGTCATCTATTGTTTGTGAGCTTCAGTCGTTCTGTACTCATTCGTGTAGTACCTTGACCATGGCCTAATTGATCAAAAGTGAACTTATTCTCAGTATTTTATATCGAACTAATGTGTGCGTGTTCTGTTAGAACCGAATTCCATGTTGCATGTTGTCACTATGAACAAGACTGGCTGCAGATAACTGGCAGATATCGATGCCTGAATTGTGAGATCTATTTCACAAAGTTTCAGATCCTATTCGCGAGTCGTTCCATGGTCTTTTTCGGTGATTATGAATTTTTTCAATCACACGTTGCTGCTTCTGATATCCAGCATAATTTTATTACACGTTAATCGGCATAGAGCAGAAAGAAGGAAGTGAGTGCGAGCTTCACTGAAGCCAGGATATATCTAACATTCACACAGAGTGTTCCTTTCATTCGTTTTCAGCAGCTATGAGCAGCAGCAAGAGACCCCTCTGGCACTCTTCCTCGCCTTTTGTCGTAGACTGAGCCGATTTCTTTTTTGTCGAGAATTACATGGATCTGAAAAGGGAACCTTAGGCTCTTACTCGCAGAAAGAAGACTTAGAAGAATGAGGGAAAGATATAATCCATTCGAAGCGTACTTGCCTTCGTTCAAGATAAATATTCCCGTGGTCATAATGGCAAGTTGCTCCCGCCTTTTTTGGGTAATAGACTGGAACGAAACCACTCCTCCGTGTTGTGCAGACACTTGAATATAATAGTTTCAAAAAAAAAGAAGAGAATCAAAACCGAGTAACAACTATCGTGGAGTCAATAGCTGAACTTCACACCTGGATGGCTAGATTCGTCCATTTTATGGCTGAAAATTGCCAGCCATCGAATCGAAGACAGCATAGTTGCTAGTAAACATTGTGAGATGTTGAGACTGCACCGAGATAATCGTGCCTGCCTGCCTGAAAGCGCTATCATCAGTGAAGCGGTGAGGGTACAAGAAATTTAGAACGGATTGGAACCAATTGAATAAATTTGCGGATTCTCCGAACAGCAGAGAAGATGTTACACGAGTACTGCGTTGTGAGCAGAGGACTCAACTACAACAAACACTGTCGGAATGTGTTAAATGACGACAGCGGTGCCAAGAAGGAGTGGAATATGAGTTTATCGCCAAGACTTTTGCTTAGACGGACAACACCCAGCATCCTAGCGATAACTTGCGAATTGCAAACTGCGCGAACAAAACAGCAGTGTTACTGAAAAAAAACATGAAGAAAACAAAGTATGCCTATGGTGGACTCGAAACCTGAACTTCTGGGACCATGAACGCGGATCGTGGACTGAATGATCCCAGAACGTCATAATCCGATGGTGAAATTTACGCTTATATATAAAAGTGGTATAAAAAACACAACAAGGCAAGTTGTGGAGAGCACTATCCTTTGCAAGCGAATGTGTCCCAAGCCTAAACGGGAGTGCTTGGGACAGTTAGCTTCGTCGCGACAAGTTAGCAAGGTTGGAAGGAGGCGCGAGTTCTTTGGCCTGAAACCGACTGAATCGAATTGATCATTAGCGAGGAATGTGCACATTTGAGAAGATGCAATACCTCATAAGGCAAATTATAATATCATGCATATAATTGACATATTGATCGTGTCTATGTTATAAATGATGCAACTCGATTTTTTTATAGATGTTATGTCAGTACAGTACAGGACACTAGTAGCGCCACTCAAATCGTATAACTTGTTCCCATGGCTAGACTGCTTGCAAATTGTGGGACCACTGGGGCCCCTTTCTACTCCCCCGCTCTCGAAAATAGACGTAGCCTCAGTAATATTAGAGGAACAGTTCGGAACCCCAACAGCTAAACTCTATAAATCCACTAACTTATACTTTCCCATTATATATAAATCCACTAACTTATACTTTCCCATTATACTTCACAACAGCTCACAGGTCTCATCAATGTTAGACCTATACGTAACAACATCTAACAAAAAACCAACCGACTAGACAATGCTCGCCTCCACACTGAGGCAAGCATTGCTCCCAGCATTTGGGTTTTGAATGGAACCGCAGTGTGAATCGGATTCACCGAAGATGGTCGATCTACCGCTATGTAGAAGATGATTGCCGATAACAACTCTAATAAACGTGGAGACCTTTGAGTGGATCACTAAGTTGTGTATCTAATCACCGCAAAGTTAGTTACCAGCCGTTGCGCAACTGAGGAAGTTCATTTGCCTATAACAAACAAGCTTATCCCTGCAATTCAAAACACAAAGAAAATTAATTGATCGTAGCCGTTGCTACACACTCCGTTTTTCCAAGATCAGCCGTTGGCCATCTCCTTTTCAGTCGATTTCGAGATTCCAGTTCTACGGATGTGCCAAGCGCAAATGTCCTGACTGGCAGTGCACGCCATTGCGTTGTGATCATTTCCTGAAAAATACGACCCCCCTAATTCCATCCTCAAGTACGACCCCCCTCCCCATGCTACCTACCACTTTCCTAGATTTTTCCAACCTCCTACCACTTTGTCTATTTTTTCCCAAAAAATTTCTGGTTTTTTTTACAAAATTTTGCTGTCGAGCGGGGGGGGGGGGGGGGGAGGTCGCAGTACCTACGTACGTCCCAAGCGTCCAGCACTCTGGCGCTGGTGTAGCATACTGACAATACGTACGAGGAAGGGGCGATGATAGGAGCTACGATCACCGCCCACAAGGGCACCATGAATTTATAAACAAACAAAAGGACTCACGACGTGACGATTAATAAACAGATGAAAGTACATTCCCGGACTTTTCTGATCGTAGGAGCACATTTGCTTGCAATTGGGAAGCCCTATCTAGAAGTTACACCTTCCAAACACCTGCGTGAAAGCCCCATGCATGATGGCCTATTTCCTGATACCCTTTGCGAAAACATGTGTTTTAGAAGCATACCAAAGTCTTCAAGCCAACTGGAGGTTTCATGGCCTCGGAGGGGCTGATTTTTCGTGTCGTGGGGGGGGTGGTCACGAAATGATCACAACGGGGAATTTTTTCGAATAGCAGGCCTAGGAAGAAAATTAAAGCCTTGCTGGAAAGTAGAAATCTTCAAGCTTCCGGCACAATTCTTTTTTTTACGAAAGGCCGTGTATGAAGCTTGCCATGGACGTCCAAAGCGTAGCGACTCGCGGTTCGCAAAAATGATCACAGACGGATCACGCAATGATCACAACGGGGAAAATCTCTGGAATCGGAACGTTTTTGAAATCGCTCAATTCAGGTGACAAGAGCCAACCTAGCTCTACTCATTCCCACTTACCCCTCTCCGATAGCTTCACTTTCAACGAAGTTATGGGTGTTCAAATGAGGGGTACTTTTCAGTGTTTGGCTTGAAATTGGCTCCAGGCCGTAAAATAGCGCGCACCAATGAGCTTGTATTATTAGCGTGGGAATTAGCACTACTCGCGTGCGGCGCGTGCGGCTGACCGCGAACAACTGGCATTTAAAGTTAGTGAGTTATTTCATTTCGTTTGTTTTTAATGCTTTTTAGATTTTCGTTTTAGTTTCTTGGTATTTTCTAGTTTGTGATCTAGTTTTCGCCACTACTGAACTATTCCCACCCCAGTCTGTCGAAATCAGGCCGCTCTTTTATTGGTTTTTTTTCTAGAAGGCCAGATTTGGCTGAAAATTTGCACACAGTGGTACTTCGACCCACTGAACACGAACATCATATCCGCTTCGAATCAATTTTCGTGATTTGGGGGTTTTTGGCGCCGCGCCACAGGCGCCGCCGCCTATATACCTTAAACCACCAAAATCGATGAAAACTTGTGTTCAGGGGTTATTTGACATCCTGTTTTCAAATATGACATTTCATTCTGGCGCCAGCGTCAGACGTACGTCATCAGCGCTTTGCCGAGACTGAGCCTGGCCTGAGAGAAATCATTCGTTTTCCCAGTTTCAGCCTCAGCAGAGCGCTTAATATGGAGGTACGAAGAAATGATGTCATACTCGTGATCAGGACATCTGATAACATCTATTACAAGTTTCAGCGAAAATTTTTTTCGACTCCTTGGCGTAGGAATAGTTAGTTCACTAGTGTTTGTTCTCTTTATTGTCATTTTCATCGTCCCTTTCGAGCTTCTTTTCACTTGTACCGTGTATCACTGCTCTCTCCACTTCGAAGTGGGCCATGCGCTTACGACCCCCCCCCTCCATCGCGCAATCATCAGGTTCGAATACTGCCTGTGAGGTCAAAATTGGAATCTGTTAATATCACTCAATCGTTGTACGAAGTTATACGAAGACACAGCTCTTTGACCAAATGCCTAGCGATCAGGCCGGTGCGGTTTTAGCTTATTAATCAGAACTAAAAACGACGTTGCTGAAAATGCTCGATTTCGTAGATCTGACAGTTCAAATTGAGAACCTAAAAATTAGTGAAAGTAGATTTTCAAGAAACTGGAGAGGAATATCTTGTACAGCAAGGGATTCTCTACAAGATTGAATAAAAATCCAATGGTGAAACCTTCATCTTAAGTGCGAACTGTGGAGTGGAAAAAAAGCCAA